>BMAV01006693.1:285308-300318 GCA_019973955.1 Trichonephila inaurata madagascariensis
TTAAAGATAATTTTAAACGTACGTGTTATACGGTCCTGAAAGGCAACATTCCAAAGCAGCCGTCTCAAACCCCACTCTCACCCTCCCTACCGTGTCTAGAAATCGACTATTGGCCTACGTAATCTTTAAAAAAAAAAATGCTAATCTTTTTTTTTTTTTTTTTTGCTTGCCTTGTTTAAAAGTATCTTTATCATCCGTTTTAAATTCTTATTTTGGTTAAAATTAATTTTTAACTCTTAAATTGTGTGTGACAGCTAATTATTCTTAGAATATTATATATTATGTCGTGAAGTACAGTGAAAATCGTTTAACACAAAACTATAAGGACTAAAATATTTTTCCTTGTTAAAGGATGTTGCATTAAAGGTCCTGATATGGGGACATTCTGAGATCTCGCTTGTTTGAACCAAACAAGTAAAGCCGTCTCTAAATCCTCGTGTTTGGCGGTTCCATCCGTTTTCGCTTTGGCTCAAACTTACTCCGTTCAAACATTTCCGTAATTTTCTATATTTTTTTTAAAAAAATTATTGTTGATAATGTAGAGTTAGCAGCAATACCAAAATCTTTACAGATTTACGTCTATGTCTTCTGCCTTTGATCAACCACCTTAAGAAGCTCCATCTTCATTTTAAGCGAAATAGCTGTTTGCTTTCCCCCTGAGCTTTTTGCCACTGTGCTCGTTGAGCTGTGTCTGTCTGTTGAGTGGTATTTTTTGGAAGTGACTGTGTTGTGTATTTTTAGGTGTAAATGAATGTGATTCTTGTGATATTTGATACAAATCAAGTAAGTACATATATCATGTAACTAAGTAAGTTAATATTATAATAATTAGTACTTCATATGTATTGCTAGTATAAAAATATATGAGAGTCCAAAAAATGTACCATCATGCTGTTGAAGGCCATCTTCTTTACAACTACAAAATGCATTCCGCTTATTTTTTCACAATAATGGACATGTTTATTGTACCAGATAGATTTGTAATAAGTTACATTTTTTAAAAATAATAATTATTATTAAATGATGGTACATGCACACACACACACAAAATTATACAAATGTCCTGAATGAGTTATATATAGCTCGAGCTCAGGAAAAAATAAATACAACTAAAATACACTCATATATGTTGACTAAATAAAAACTAGGTAAAATAAAATAATGCTTAAAATAGAATATTTGAAATTAAAACTAACATTAGGTAAATTAGGATTAAACTAAAACTAAGCTTACAACATATTAGGAAAAACTGAAAATGTTTTAATATATAGGATGAATAACAGTATAGGATGAAAAAGTGTATTTATTTATTTTCCAGCTATTAAAAGAATGGACATGTTGTGTTTGCCAAGTTCCATTGTGCCTAGGGAAGAAAAAAACATGTTTCCAGAACTGTCAAACTTCTTGAAGCGTGGAACAAAATATGTACCACCTATTTTTTAAAACTTTAAACACCTTTTATTTGTGAAAAGGTGTTTAATATTATTAATATGCATCAGCTTTTGCTCAATAATTATAGTTTTGTGAGGTTTATCTAAAATATTTGTAATTATTTCCCTCTAATGCATTATTTTTGTCAAAAATTTAGCGTATGAAAGAGTTAAAGGGATATAAAGCACAACTGACTTAAAATATTAACTCCATTTACTTCTACTTGAACGATCATGCTGAGGTAAATGATAAAAAAAGAAATCGCGTGTCAGTCTAGTAAAAGATTTCTCGAAGGATATTCTTCAAAAATGAATTGTTTCGTTTATGTCATTTCATGAGAATGCAACAGGTGGTAGCCGTAGCACAAGTGCGATTTGAATTCGATAAAAATGATGGAAAGATAACCAAATAAGTTAACGTGAGCTGTTCGCCTTACTGTACTACTGATCTCGATTTTCGATTGTGAAATATATCGATTGGTTGGTTTCTAAAATCGATGTAAGAAGAAAAATTAAATTTTTATCAACGTATTCAGACCTGCTCTTATTTATAAATTGTTAACGCTATATTATATTATAAAAAAAATATAAGATTAGCTATAATTTTATTTTCTAGTTTTTTTTTTAATTATAAAATGGATAATATATATAGATTATAGTAAATTATACTCAAGTTATTATCTAAAACAGGGGTGGCCAACCAGCGGGCCATATGTGGCCCATCTTGAATAATTTTGCGGCCCGCCAGATTCATTACAACTGCACAAAATACAACTATTTTGTACAATGTTTTTAGTTTCAAGTTTTTTTTAACAAATAAATCCCACAACTCTTTTTTTTATTTTATCATGTTGCTTCTGTTACTGAGAATCTTCTTTCTTTTCGAAAATGAAATTTATCAAACATAAATAGGGATATGGGTAGCCTAGAGGTTAGAGCATTGGACTCCAGACCGGAGGGTCTGGGTTCGATGCCCGTGCCACCAAATACCCGCCGAGTACACACGGAGTACGTGCTCGTTAAATCAGTGGGTCCAAAAGTCTTGAGGGCCGTCGCAGCAGAAACCACGGGTGCAGCGAATATTTCCCTCCCCTCCAGTTCCATGCCTAAATTGTGGAGGTGGAGATAGGTGGTGTCGGCATCTATCGTAAAGAAGTCCAACCTGTCTCGGGCTCTGGTAACTTTCTGAGAATCTTCGTGGTGGCGGTGGTATCCATATAAGCCAATAAAACAGCCTCCGCCATATAAGCCATATAACTCCGCAGTAAGTTAGGTGTTTACGGATCAGAAAGTGCCGGGTTCTATCCTCATATCCAATAATGAAAGTTCATAAGGTTGATAATGCAGACCCTCAAATTTCAATCTTATTTTGGGTGTTAAAAGTGCGTCTTATAAGCAGGATTACACGGTACGTCGCACTCTAAAGTCACACGAAGGCTACTGGCGACGAATCCTGTAATTTCAAACCACGGCCAAGAGACCCGCGACCGATAACACCTAACACGAGTTCGTGATCATTTTACTCCCCTCTCCCCCAGCTACCGCTATCACTCTCGGTATTTCGAATTTCGGTCAAATGATGAGGACAAAACCTCAGCTAGAACACCACTCTTCATCAAACTTCTACACCATGCCGAAGTGAAGGTTTTAACATATTAAAATTTAGAATAAAGAAGTTGTAATGGGAATAAAAATAAAGGCACTACATATAAAAAAAATTAATTAATGTGTAATATATAGTATGTTTTCACATTTTGGCATTATATAAATAAAAGGAAGAGATTCTGTGCTTGTGAATAAGTGACGTCCCACAAAATGGGAAGTCCCAGGTGAACAAAATTTGATATTATGGAACTATGTATGACGATGGTGAGCATCTCGAAGCAATTTTTCTGAAAATCAACTTAATTTTTTTTTTTTAAATTCAATGCAGAGAAACGATTTTTTTTTGCTGATTTTTGGTATACATTGCGGCTTAGCTCTGAAACGAAACGTAATTTTTTAAACACATGAGGGATCCAAGTGCGTTTAAGGGGATGGCTTTGTTTCAAACGCAAAAATTAATCAGAAGATTCAAAGAAAATCTTTGAAAATAGAGCAGGAAGAAAAAAAAAAAGGAACGAGTCTCACTGTAGTCGCATATGATGTGCAACATCTGACATGTTATCGTGGTAAATACACATATTAACTTTTTTCCTGAAGAAAAATCGGGTATGATTGGAAATAATTTTTTTTTCTATCGAATAATTATATTTTTAAGGAAAATTGTATTTAATTAACAAAAGGAGTAATGCAACATTTTATCAAAAATAATTATTCTTGTTCAATTTGGGGAAAAGCGGAGACAAGACTTATGGTAACTAAAATATGACACATATACTTGTGATTTCAAAGTATTTAAAAACCGTTGAAAAACAGCGTCAATAACAATACTCAAGTAGTGCAGGATGTGCTTACGTCACATCCTGTTACACACATCCGTCCCTTTTCACGAAATCACTCCCAACAAATATCCAGCAACCGAGAGGAAAGATGTTACTCATCAAAAGTGTCAATTACTGATCTTTTTTTTAACACCCTTTTATAAGCTTCACTTGCACGTAACGGAATCTTTGAATTCAATTTTTACCCACTTTAAAAGGTCATATTAATTCGAAATTTTGCTCACTTGTCCAGGACCGATGACAATACAATTCATGATCTATTGTCCTGATCAGGATCATCAGGATTAACGATTTCCCATTTCCAGATCCCATTTCCAGATTTGACCACGAAAAGATTAAGTTACAACTTAGTTCGAAAAACTATAAAAGGGTGTTTTTTAGATTTTTTTTAAACTCTAATTTATTTTTTTAAAAAATGTTCCACATCCAGAAATTTAACGATCAAACCAACATACACACACAGTATTCTTATAGGGTACAGAATAAACATTTAACGCTTAAAAAAAGAATGGAAATAAAATATCAAGGAGGAATTTTCTTTTTTCTCCAGCGAGTAGATTACAGCTTCACTAGGGAAATTCAGATGCATGTTTCATCAAATAGTTTATCTTTGCATTCATTATATTTATCAGGTGTCAGAAGAGAAACACGTAAGTAAAGTCAAAAGAGACTTTAGAGGCAGCTGCAACTAAGTGTAGTAATGTCTTTGGAAGAAAATTTCACAATTGTTCTTAATCTTTCAACGGCAAGTAGTTATTGTAGCCATGACAGCGACACAAAATACTTATTTTTTTCGTGTTTGTCTCTCTCGCTTTGGCAAATCGAACGCGGGTCTGCGACTTCACTTATATTTTATTTGTCCAATAAATTTGTGGATTTCAAATTTTTTGTCCTGCAATCACATTTTTCATGGCTAGCAGTGTACTTTGTTTCAAATTGGTGATTATGACATTCATGCAAAAAGTGGAACAAGAAAAAACACACAAGAAAAATTATACTAAAACTTGCCAGAATAAAAATGAAAATGGTAGCTGGAATATTTGTGATCGCGAATTGGCAGCGCCAGTCAGATACAACGCTTTGGAATGCAACCAGGATTTCAAATTGGAAGTTAGGATTAAACATTTCAACTCTTGCAAAAAAAGGATCAATATTCTTCTGAAATCAAAATGCAGCAATTGGTGATGAAACATTTCTTTCCAACAAATAATATAAAAACAATTTTGTTTAAGTTAATTCCAACTTTGAATGGGTGAATAAAAAATATGCTAATAACGATTGAAAATTTGAACAAGATATATATATATATATAGGGAGAGAGTGAAATAATAGTAAGAATTAAAAAAAGAGCATTTGTCTGCATTGTTGTAACAATGCACACCCGGTTTGGCTGCAAAACCGGTTTTCGACGACAACTTTTGTCATTCTTTCAACAGTTACATTGTTACAAAATGGAGACGAATCTAAGTTGGCCTCGAAAATCGGTAATTAATTTAATTAATATTTGAAAAAACTGTATTAACATCAAGTGTCATCCACTACAAGTTTAAAAAAAAATTTGAACTTGATTGGATGAATAGTGTATTTTATTAACGATTGAAAATTTGAACAAGATATATAAATATGTATATGGAGAGAGTGAGCTACTAGTAGGAATTGAAAAACAGATGATTTGTTAGAACATCTTAATAGATCCATCATTTTTTTAAGGGGACATGGTACGATTTATAAGAAAAATCTTTGATTTACCATTTTTTGAATGTATGGAATGAATGTTGAATGTAACCAATGTACATGAATTATGTAAAAGTTTCTGGACTCAAAAGGCTAACCACATTCAATTTTTTTTAATAAAAGTTTTAAAATCTCTGAAGGAACTTTAAAATACAACTCCTCCAACAATAATTGAACACACGAGAAGTTTGATTTACAAGTGCGCGCGTCGAACTATGTATAACAAAAGTCAGTGGCGTAACGTACATCGCGGAGGTACCCAAAGCTTGACTGATGCCATGTACATACCCTTTGTAAAATCCGGCTTGAGATCCAGAACCCAACTTTGTAGGGAGGCCCTTGTATTCTCCGTTAGAAAACTGACAAAAGTTGGTGCAGATTTTCTACTAGCATGATGGATACTCATAAAATAATTTTATTTTTGAATGCTTATTGAAAATTCCTAAAAAAATTTGTAAATTTTAAATTCAGTTGTTTTTTAAAGAATAAGTTTAGCTTTCATTCAAAAATGCATACCGACTTTTGTTGCATGCACTAATAGCAAAAGGTTAAAAAAAAAATTTAAAACATTTGGCAGAATAGAAAAATAGCCAGCATTTCAAATGAAAATAAATGAGTTAATATTTTTTTCTGAGATAAATCAGTTTCAAGTTTTCAATTGAGATGTGAATAAAACCGCACAAAAGAGTTATCATGACTCTGAATTTTTTTAAACTTATGAGCTTTCTAGTTTTTTTAGATGAAAGAAAATAATATAAAGAATGTAGCCCGGTGACTGAATGGTAGTGTATCGCACTACCCCACCACAAGCTAGGGAATTCCTTGCTGGGCAAGGTCGACTCAGCCTTTCATCCCTACAGTGGGTCGATAAATGAGTACCAAGCTTGCTTTAGAACTAAACTATGAGGGAAGGGAGATTCGTGACAGACAGACGGGAACACCTGTTCATGCATCTCAGAACCCAGGGTCACGTACATTGAGATGGGCACAATAGGCCTAGGCCCTCATGGGCTGTTGCACCACCAAGTGTAGTTTAGTTTATATAAAGAATAATTTTGGCTAACAAAATTTTTTTTTTAATTTTTGTCAACTGAATCGTGTTGTGTCCCCTTAATGGTCATTATTAGATGTTGAGGACTGTTTGTTGAATTGGTGGATACTTTTCTACTGAATGTCAAAGATATGAAGTTTCAGGACCTTAAATTTTGATAAAAACGTTATCAACATTCTTGGCATTTACAGAAGGATATACCAGAAATATGAGTATTGTTTTTTGAAAGCTTAAAATAAGCAAATGTCATTAAACTAGTTAAATGAGAATTTGGTGAAAGATAATTCCTAGGTTTTCTGTTGTTAGTGTCAAGTGTTAGCCTGAACTTTAAACCATAAAAGTAGTTGAGGAATTTTTTTTTTTTGACAAAACAAAATTTCACACAGATTCAAATGATGCATGAAGTGGAAAGCAAGTTCACCATGAGAAAAATAAGAAACTCCTCTTGGTTTATTTTGTAAATATAAAATATTGGGTACATATACACAAGAGAGAAAAGACATATCAGTCAAAAATTAGAACTGATGGCCATGATACAAGCTATAGCTAGATATAAGACAATATTTCATCAAATAACAATTTGCATTCTTTTAATACATGATCATAACCACCTAAAATCTCTATACAGCGAAAATCATTTAACACGAAACTGGGGGGGGGGGGCCCGAAATATTTTTTCGTGTTAAAGGATATTATGAAAAAAGAATATAATCAACAAAATCAAGTTTTTTAGAGTACCTTTTATTTACATAGATATGTATATGTGCATGCATTTAAGAACTTAATGAAATTAAAAAGAAAATTTTCATGATGTTTTTGAAAAACAAAACTTAATAAAAGTTTTGTTTTTCAAAGTTCGTTTTTGTTTTGTTATATAAAATGAAATAAGTAAATTTTAAAAAATGAATTCACAAAGTAAGAATATCTCAATATAATTGTCTTCATGTTTTAAAATCAAGTTTTGTAACTTGAGTAAGTTAAAAATATATCCCTCAGAATAAATAGAATACGATACAAACGACTTCTTAACGATGAAAAATCAAAAACTTTCTTTGTTTCCTTAAAGTTTGCATAACTTTGTTCATTAAAAAAACTTTTGGGTTTAATTTTTTAAAAAAATAATTTGATATTACTCTACAGCTACACAAAAATTCTGCCACTTAAGAAGGAATAACTAGCTTTTGTCAGGTTTCATATTTAACCAATTATTTTCTCCATTTTTTTTCCAAATTTTATTTGAAAAATTATTTGCAAATATTTGAATAAAAATTTCAGAAAAAAAAAACCCATGTAAAACTTATGTGATTTGAAACTGAATAAAAAAAATGAACACAACTTCAAGTTTCTCATCTATATCTTTTACATTTTAAATAATATTTATAAATCTTTGTCATTGCATTACATAACTTGGGGGTTGACAGACTGCATCTCTTTCCATAAGCCAAGCCTGTGACCAACCCAAATGGATTTGAGGGCCACTTTGATGATGTATAACTTAATAGAGGGAAGCACTTGAGATAAACATGTTTTTAAAAATGTAATACAAAATGAATAAAATTTTATTGTTGTAGTATGATTAAATACACTTATATCTTAATGAGATATTAATTTATCATTTCACTTAATTTTTGCAAACCTATATTTATGTACGAACTGAATATTTTAACTGGTTTTTCTAACTGGGTATCAATTAATGAAGCACATAATAAAATTTTTGTAAATTTCCTCTTAGAAAAAAATTTTTTTTTCCATAAGCTTGAACGGAACACATCTTCAGTTGAAATATCTCTCAGAGGTAATATTAATGTTAAAAAAATTATTTTTTATGTGAACTCAAAGATCTGTATCATTTTATTGTTATAAATGTACCTCAATTTGCAGATGTTCAGAAAAATTCTTCAGATCAAAATAAAATGAGCATGAAAATATTTCATACATTTTTTATAATCGACTTCCTAATGCAGTTTGTTTCATTAGCATTTTTCAAGAAACGTTTAGGTCAGCTTTTGGAGAGATTACTTAACAAAGAAAAAAAGCTGAGCATTATTATTTCTAAGTTAGCACTTCGTTTAAGTGAAAATACGATTGATTGATTGAATATTAATGTCGCACTGTTCAGCTACACGAGGGCTTTTGGCGTCGGACCACGTAATTTTGAACCATGGTCAAGTGATGTGGACGACACCTGAGCTGGCACCCCCCTCTCCTAACTACCACACCACACCAACGGGAGGACGTTTCAGCTCTCGACAGATTTAACGTGCATCGCTGCCCTACACAGCGGGTCTTTAGTGGTATTGGGCTCGAACTCGTGACAAGGCAAGCCACGATCCGATACCTATACCACTTGGCTACCACGGCCACAGTGAAAATACGAACACCTGTTATTAAATTATCTTCTTTTTGCAAGTTCATTGATTCAAATTTACTATCAAAAATATAAGTATAAAAACCAACCATCATAATTGCTTATGATTCTTTTGGTGATATTTGACATTTCCATCTCAAATATTGAACTGGAATTAGTATAATCCCCCTCACATAAAACAATGACACAAATTTCCATTTATTTATTTACTTTTTTCTTTCCATACATACAATGAGAAACAAAAGTTTTGATAGAAATATAGTATCACCTGGAGAGCCACACAATTTAAAGTACAGGACCACATGTTTACCAGGCCTAGTAGAGGTGGTTGCAACTCTTCAGACTTCTGCCTTTTAAATATACTGTATTTACTCAAATCTAAGCCACACCCCAAATTCTCAAAAAATTTTTGTGGAAAATGTGTAAAAGGCCTGTCAGTATCAAAATACTTAAGTAATTTTTTAAAATATTTTTAATAAGAAATTATAAGAAGTTAATTTATTTTACCAGCATTAAAATTTTCAAATACATACATGAAACCTATAATTATTCTAACCATCAGTATCATATATGTTTTGATGATGATTCATTACTCCCAGTGTCACAGCCGATTTCAGAATTGGTGCTGGGAATCGCCATTTTCCCCGTGGTGTTGTCTTCTGTGCCATCCAATACATTTGTTATGTAACAATTTTTTAAGGAATGTGTTTTTGAAGAATGTCAAAGAATTATTGAAGACTATTGCTCATTTACGAGCAAAAATTATATATTGTTTTTGCCATTAACAAACATTTGTTTCATCCATGTCAAATTTTCAGTGGCCGATGCTCTGTTTCAGTTTTTTTCTGAATATAAAATTGCCTCCATTTTCATACTTGCGTCAGAGTGAACTCGTCTTGATGCTACTACCATATTTGATGTTTAGGTGATTAAAAGAAAGCGTATACACAAATTTCCCAAGTACGAGCACAAATGATGTTTAAGATACTGAAGGTAAACTGCAGAACAGGATAAGTCATCAATGCAAGTGGTCAGAATGGACAGTTAGTTTTTTTTTTTTTTTTTTGAAATAGGTAGAAACTCAATTTTCCTCATCCAACAAATGTTTTGCCTTTGATTCTCAGCTGCACCCGATTTTCATTTGAATTGACACTGGAAAAATGTTGCAGTTTAGATTTGAGTAAATACAGTGATTCAAAAACAATTAAGCCTACTAAAAATATTCATTGGAACACAATGGTCTTAATCCTGACTGCAACCAGATGGAGAAGGCACCCCCTCCCCCTCATAGATGTACAAGTGTATGCATATAAATGGCTAGTTGATATCTTTGTTATCTTGTTTCACTGATATTTTCTTTCTTGAGAGCTTTTTAAACCCTTATGAAATCAAGTTAGATATTGAAGAGTTATAAACTGTACAATATAAGTATTTAAATATTAAAAAATTCTGAATAAGAATTCAAGATTTTAATTTATTGAAGAATTTTTTTATATTGGTTTCACAATAATTAATATTTTTCTTCACAGAAAATATCATTACATCAAATGGAGGAATCATTATCACACAAAAGATTTTTATTTTTATAAAATATATACATGATTACAGGCATTTAAATTGCCCAATATCATTTCATTCACAAATACAATTTTAAAATGTCTTGTCACAAAAAATAATTTATAATTCATTAAAGCATCTTCATTCATATATATGTATAAGGACGGCAAAAGAAATATGAACATTCTATTTTAGACACTTCTTCAGAAGTTCTGGAAAAATTCCAATGAATCATTTACTTTGTAACTTCAAGGAGATAGTTTGGAGAATAGTATGTTTGTTACAAGGATGTAATGTATGAAAACAACAATGACATACAAGGAAGCACCTGGTAAATTATAAAAAGAGATGTTTTTTCTCCAATTCTAAAATAAAATTAATATTTTTAAAAATTGCAGTTAGATTTTACTTTTCAGTAAGACAGATTATTATGTGCTAACATTTATCAAAAAATTTCAATTAGAAAAGCTATTTAGAAAATTTACTTTCATAAAAAACATACTAAGATCCCCTCCTCCTCCCAAAATTAAAGTTAAGATAAAAAAAAAATCAATTTCCAAGCAATGGTATATAATAGTTTTTAAACCTGACAATTTAAGATATAGATGTTATGGTTTGATTAATGTTTATGAAGATAAAAATCAATACATAACATTTAATTAGTTTCTTTAGTAGCTTAAGTTAGTTATATTGGCAAATAAATAAAAAAGAATTTTAAATCATAAGTAATCTAATTTGAAATAAAAAAGAAATTAATTTTTCAACAAACAAATGTATTTATACAAAAATGAAAACTAAAAGTAACTCATTTGATAAAAGAATAATTTGTTTTAATTACAAGAAAAAAGTGTGCATCATACAATGAGCATTAATTTAAAATATACAACAATTTACACCAATAGAATATAAATAACAGTAATAAACTATAAAGTTGAGCTAAAGAAATGCCATGATCTACAAAAATAATTTTGTCCCATAATGACACAAGTAAGAAAAACATGCAAGGATTACATAGCATTTTATCTAACACAATACATATCATACAGAAAAATACTTCACAATAGAAAATTTTAAGATTGAAAATGAATGTTTACATATGAATTTTACAAAACATACTATTGGAAAAATTCAGATGATGTTATAGAAATTATAACACAATTTTTAAAAGGCAATAAAATATTGAGTAAATTTTTTATAAATTTCACAATAAGTCAGGTAATTTTTATTGAAGCAAAAAATAGAATCTATAGCTTACTTAACAGGTTAAATAAAATTCATTGGAAAAGCTATAGAAGCACTTTTTCAAATCTTTCTTTTCTTTTTGCTAACGTCAATTGCTTTTATTTGTTTTTGAATAAAACCTTCCAGTTCATCTGTCGTCTTTCTGGAATTTTGCAATTGTTGTGAAATCACTCTTTTCTAAATATAAAAATAAGAAATAATTTATTTAAAAAAAAACAAAGAAAAATATACAATTGAAATAAAATTTGCACCTTTCCTTTTAAAAAGAAATGCAGCATTGGTAGCTAATCTTTTGAGGAGAGAATTTCTAACAAGGTAATTTTCAATGAAACATGAAATCAAACATTGCCATATGGATTATTAATATATAAGCAACTAAAAAAAACAAATACTAATTATCTGTAAATGCTAGTTTCAAGGTGAGCACCATGCATTTTTTTTATAACTTTATATATAATGTTAAAAAAGAGAAAAAACTTACCTAGTATTCTGCATAATCTTGGAAGATACCAGTAAGTAAAAAACATTTTTCCTTCAATTTTTATGCAGTGCAGATAAAAGAGATATAAAGAATATTTACTAATATTCAGCTAATAATTCTGAATGGTATAAAACTAATCTAAATTACTAATTTAATTAATTACTATGATAATACAAATTTTTCATTCTGAATGGAATATTCGAAATCATTCTATGACACTCTTGAAATATTCAAAGTCCTACACTAACTTCCCCCAAGTATCCAGACATGCCCTAAAGAAGTGGATCTGGCAGGTGATTTAATTTGATGCACAAGCAAAAGCCATAAATTTGTTAGATAATGGAGGACTCAAAAGAATTTAATGACTTTGATCGTGGCATTATAGTGGGATACCACTTTTGAAGGAAAACAGTTTAGGAAATTTCATACATTCTACAGAAGCCAAGATCCACTATAATTGATATAATTAAGAAGTAAAAACCTCAAGAGAGTGAAACTGCAGGGAAATGAAGTGGTATGCCAAAAAAATTAGCGAATGCAGTCATAGAACTCTGAAAAGGGTAGTGAAACAAAATCACAAGTCCTTGTTGATTGAAATCATTCAGGAGTTCTAAAAATCATCTGATGTTAGTGTTCGCAGCAGGACTGTTCCTCAAGAGTTAAAAACCTTGCAATTCCATGGTTGTGCAGCCACTAACAAACTAAGCATTACTCCTCAGAATGCAAAATATCAAATGCAATGGTGCATAGCTCTCCGTCATAAGTCTGTGGGTAAATGGAAACATGTTCTTTGGAGTGATGCCTCTCGCTTTACAATCTGATGGATTAGTCTGGATTTGGCAGTTGCCCAGTGTGAGTGAGAACTACTTAAGTATAAATTGACTTTAAAGTTTGGTGGTGGCAGCATCATGTGGAGGTGTTTTTCATGATTTGCCTTTAGTTCTTGAGGTTGGAAACACAAACTCTAAGATGTATGTGGACATTCTGGACAACTCTATTTCAACATTTCAGGGAACAACCATTCTCTTCCAGTAAGATGACTATTCTATTCACACATCAAGACTTGCATAGCCATGTTTTGACAAAATGGATGTTCAAAAATAGGCCAAGCCTTCTTGGAGCTCTGATCTAAATCTCACAGAACACCTACAAACACAGATTATGTAGCAAGCCAAAGTGACCATCTTCCCGACCAGCACTCACTTTAAATGTGATGAACACTGGAAGTCAATTTCTAATGTCACCTATCAAAAACTGGAGGAAAGTCTCCCCAGACATGTGTGAACTGCAATGGATGCAAAAGAGGATCAACATCATATTAATTTATGTCTCAAGACTCTCCAAGTAATGAGTCCAGATACTTTTAGCCAAGTGCACATTTTTTTAGAGAGATTTTTACATTATTACAAGAGTCTGGCATATCCACCTAGTTCTAAGGAGTTTGGGAGTTGTGTTGCAATATGCAAATAACCTCCCCATATTTTTTTCAACAATTATGGGAATTAAAAAACATTAATTTATATAGCTTCCCTCTTTCTAAAAATTATCAGTTGACTGTGTCAAGTAGTTTTTCAAAAATGGTAAAAAAAATTTTTTTTAAATTAAATGTTGGGATGAAATGGAGGACATTGAAAAAGTTTTATGCCACCACTTCCTAATTTTTCAACTAATTTGGTGAAAACTACAGATAAAAATCAATGAGTTTGTGCAAATTAAATAATACTTCGATAATATTTGTGGCCCGAATAGTACTGGATAATTTCTCTGCTTTTTTTTTTTTATTTTTCATGTTTAAAACAAAGCTTAAATCATGAAGTTCCTTAAGAACTTTCAAAACCTTTAATTTTGCTATTTGCCCTTTTTTTAAGATCCTTTAAAAGATTAAAGCCATACAAGATCCTTTTCAAGCAACTGAATTTTATGCATGAAAATGAAATCAAGAGTTTGTACTCATGCCTTTCAACAATCACATTACAAAAGGTTAAATGATGTAAAAAAAATAAAATATACAACATATATGCATATTAAAAATTCTACTTTTTATTAGAAAACAAACAATTTAGCAATTTAAAAATTTAGTAATAAATTAATGAAATGGAATAGTGAATTTAAAAAAAAAATGGGATTATATATAATTTATATATTGGGTGATTGGCAAAAAATTTTACTGTACACAAATCCCTACCAATCTGATCATTATAGGAAATAAACCCTTTCACTGCGTAGTTATTTTATCA
Organism: Trichonephila inaurata madagascariensis; assembly: GCA_019973955.1. Lineage (NCBI taxonomy): Eukaryota > Metazoa > Arthropoda > Arachnida > Araneae > Nephilidae > Trichonephila > Trichonephila inaurata. Next base: position 299,853 of record BMAV01006693.1, read on the forward strand.
CAGTAGGTTCCAAAATTGCGGGGTTTTTTTTTCAAATTACATATTCAAATCTACATTTTAGTGTTACAATATACAAAAAAATTTTGTAAGAGTTTTATTTGAAACATAGAATTAAGATCATAAAAATATGAACATAAAAATGTAAATGAAAACATAAATAGGTACAGTGCAGTTGCATAGCTAAATAGTCCCACAGAAATTGCAGGTTAAGCAAATTTTGTTACAACTAGGTTGGCCGTGGAAATCGCAGGATGCGCAGCAAGAGGGTTGAACAAAATTTTGGATAAGGGAATTTTAAGGCTTGTGCTTAATGTGAAAACAGTTCAATTCTCAGTTACGGATACTGTCATGGTGCCAATATAATCCTGGTCTTAAAATGTGAACATAATTGGATTTTAATTTGATTATATAAGTATATATATACAGAATGAAGTCAATGCATAATTTTTAATTATTTTTACATGTT
>BMAV01006693.1:300328-323474 GCA_019973955.1 Trichonephila inaurata madagascariensis
TATACAGAATGAAGTCAATGCATAATTTTTAATTATTTTTACATGTTTTCATGACTTGAAAGAAAAAAAAATATATATATATATAGCTGTCCAAATATATTCTCAATCTCTTAGAACTTTCCTGAAATTGTTTAATAGTCAGTGTGGCAGAACTATAAAGAGCAATGAACGAAATTATCTCATATATTGTTCTTTGAATTGCCTTGACAAAATCCATAAATGGCATTAGAACAGTACCTGCATCATAAAAAACAACAAAACAAAGACAATTTTAAAAGATAGGACACAATATCAAAACATTTTAGTATATCTTATTAAAAAAAGTTCCATTTATTTTAATCTTTGTTTTGTCTTCTTCAACACAATGACTTCCCAAATAGCAGATGGTGGAGATCATTAAAACATCTACAATGAGAGGAATGGCATCTTTCAAATTGGATGCAAGTTGTGGGTTTAACAAAAACTCCGATTTCAGGTATTCTGAAAATCAAAAGTCTATTGAAGTGTGATTGAAAGACATCAGTAACCATGGAAGCATGAAATGGTGCTCAATAATTCTGCCAATGAACTGTTATATTAAGCAAAATTTGACAGAAAGTCCCACAAGCAAGAAAGCCCTTTTTTGTACCCACATGCCACAGCATATCACTGTGGCAAAACTGGTGCAATTGATCAACATTGTTCATAGTGTTTTTGGCAGGAACCTCTTCAAAAGTGTAAGAGTTAAAAATGATACATATGTTACATACAGATACTAATTCTAGAATGTTCTAAATGACCAAAAGATATTAATAATAAGCTCTCACAAAGCTTTACTAATTTCAATAAATTCTTCATATAGTTTTTCTTTTGGAAAAAAATTTGGATAATGCAATCTGTACTAATTATAAATTCTGTGTAACTTTAAAATTCATAAAATAAGAAAGTTTCCTAATTTCTGAGCAATTAACAATAAATACAATGCATTTATGGATACTTCTGTTGGCACATAGCCTTATGTGTTAATTGTAATTAATACTTACATACACTTGAGCATATAATTATCAATAACACCATAAAAATTTCGAATTGTTTGTAAACTATTTTAAAGAATATTTAAATTTAATCAGGCAGTGACTCAAGTTTAAACAATATAAGTGACAGCTGATATGTGTATTTTCAATAACACATTGCAACAGTCAGCATCATTGATTATATAATGAATGGTCAATGGAGACTTATGTAAGAATATTATTGAACATAATTTACCTAATGACAAAAAATACAAATTAGGAAATTTTTGTTTCAATAAAAACTTCACCAAATAAATTCAATTAACTATGAAAATTTTTTTGTGTTCCAAAATGTGTTTCGATTCTAAGCTTCATAGTGAAGACATTGACAAACAGAAATGTAAGTTTGATTCAAAGAAAAACAACATGAAAAAAATTAAAGTCCATAAAATAATTTGTTTTACGAACCATGCCAAGTTTCACTTTTGCCCAGATTCAAAATGTACTATATTAAATCCTATAGGCTGTACAAAGCTACAAACCAAACATTCCAGAGTAAAGATGTTATACAATCAAATACAAAGAATGTAAAGTTAACACAAAAATCCTTCAGTAACAAAATGAATGAATATCTTAAAAAAGTAACAAAACAATGATATATGAGATGAAGAAAAGTTTTTCATACATATTACACATACACTACATATATAGGGTTAACAAAAATTATCTAAATTGGAAGTGGGGATGGAGGTAGCCAAAACAAACAAAAGATACCAATGCAATGTGTAGTCAGAAGGCATCTCCTGAACTGGTAAAAGGAATTTTCTGTATGCCTGACAAATCCCTCAAATCCTAATCTAAAAGGAAATCCACTGAAATTCTGATCAAAAGGAAAACAATTCTTTTTTAAACACACTCAGAAGATACAAATCAATAGAAGCACCTTAACCAATTCAATTCTCAGCAACAGAGAGAATTTCTACAAAAGAAAATACCGTATTTACTCGAATCTAAGTCGCACCCCTAATTCTCGATAAGTCTTTGCGGAAAATGAAAAATAGTGTAAAATAGTTTAGAACCTGTAATTGCTCTAATGCATTTTTTTTAAAAAAATTTGATTCTAAGACATAACTGATTTTCAGTAGCTTTAAATGTTGGAGAAAAAGTGCGGCTTAGATTCGAGTAAATACGGTATGTAATTTATTTTTTTTTTCAGAATTCTTACTTTGATTGCTATTTCTTGCTGAAGATAGAGAAATATTAGAGTACAGAAAAAGTTGATATGAACTTTATTTAAGAGGCTGCCAACAATAATGCAAGTGAAACAGCAAAACTTTACAAGGAATAATTTCCAAATAAAGCAATAACCTATCAAGAACATTGCAACAGTTGCATCATAATCTCAGAGAACAGTTTATTCCATGTCCAGACATGACAAAAATAAAGCAAGAACTGTCTAAATGGTAAACGGGATGGAGGCAATTCTGCATGAAAAGGATGAACAGCTTGAATTAAGCATACAAGTAATAGCTTAACACCAAAATGTGAGCACAGCAAGAGTTTAGTGAAAAGAAAGGTTACACCCCCACTATCTTCAAGGAATACAGTTCCAAAAAAAAATAAAGTTGATTTAGTCTATCTTATTAGCAGGATGATTCCTGAAAAATAATTTACAGCATCTGTGTTCTGTTTAAGGAAGAGAGAATTTTTACATATGATGGGATATTTAATACACAAAACAGTCCTGTGTGGGCACATTAAATCCTCAAGTTGAATGCTCAATATCTAGGAAGTTCTTTGTGAATGTTTGGGCAGGGATAAGCCAAGAACACGGTAGTTTGTTAAAAGATACAACCCAATTAACAGAGACAAAAGTATTTCACCTTCCTACAGAAGGTGAAGCCGGATTTACTATGAATTATACCTGACAATGAGCAGGCCAATTATGTGGTTTCAGCACAATGTAGTGTCAGCTGATTATGACAGGAATGCAGACATTACTTTTCACAAAAATGGATTGGCCTCCCAGATCTCTTGATCTTTTTGGCTTGGACTTTTCTGTTTGGAGACAGCTAAAAAATTATGTGCATGAAATACCTATTCAGTCACCTAAGTTATTCCCAAGAATTAGTATAGCAGTTGCTACCTGCATTGGAGCTAGGGGGAAGTCATTCGAGCAATGGCTGAATTATTTTACATTATATCTGGATTTTTTATTTGTTTTGGCAGCCTCTAATCTCCATTTTAACTTCAGCCACAATTTCTGTTATACTTTGTAAATATACATATATAACCAAATCATGGGATATTTAATTTAAGACATTTCTTCCAGTTTCTACAGAACTTGACAAAATGCTTTATAACTTTGAATATGTAAAGAACATTATGAGACATGTTTGATACCACAATTCCCGGTGAAGTTACAACAACATGTCCACTTAAGGCTTCATTAAAAAGTTTTAAAAAAAGGGGGAAAGCTATTTTTGGCCACTGTGTTATAAAAAAAACTGGAAATAATTTATTATTTTTCTAAATATCTATAGTTAACTATTCTTAATATTTATATGTAATTGTATGTGTTTTTAGTTAACTATTTTAAATGTTATAGTATTTTTTGAGAAATTCCACCCTATACAGCAGGGGTGGGCAGACTTTTCCTGGGTACAGGCTACTTCTAATTTTTTCAAATTGTTGTGATCCACCCAATGGAGAAGATGGGATGAGCTAAAACGGCTCTACATTGTAGACCTTTTTTTTATTAACTATAAATATGTTTCTTTTAATAATATGTTATGCTTTTTAAGTCTTAGTAAAAGCGGTCATCCCAAAATATTTTGGGGGCCCACCGGTCGATCGCAATCAACTTAATGCCCATCCCTGCTATGTAGTGTGTATAAGAATTTGATCTCTTCGCAATTTCCAATATGTAATATTTTTTTACAAAATTTCTTTGCATTTAATACTTTCAAAGAATAATTGTTAAATCAACCATTAAACATATAATATTTTGGAAATGTAATTATCTTAACTTCTATAATCATTTGAAAATATTAAAAATTAAAATCAATTAATGACTTTTAATGAATTTATTTCGTATGTTTTCTTTCAGATCAAATCACATTTTACTAACATAACCTTTTTCTTTCTAAAATGAAATAGTATATATAGAAATGATACGTGATCAGCATAGAAATATAGATAACTCAAGATGAAACAAAGACTATGTAGTACTTGTGTTTTATACAAAACAAAAAATGAATTATATCTAAAAAAATAATAAACAAATGTAAATCAACCAAAGCCATTAGTCAATTTATTCACATATTTTAAGAAAACTAGAAATAATATAGTAATGTTATTAGACGAAGATGAAATGATAAAAAAACATAAGTTTTATATTTGATTCATATTCTTAAACTGCCAAATATTTTAATAATATTGAAAAAATAACTATGACCATACTAAAAAAAATGTGTATTCCTTATGAAAAGAGTACTCCTTTAAAAATAACAAATCCACAAGTACTTGATTATTAAAAATCAAAAGTGAAATTACAAGGTTCATGCTAAATTTCTGTAAAATATAATTAAAAAGTCTCTTGCTATTTTATTACTTTAAATTGCAAATTAGACACTATATACCATTTTCCTGAATTGCCTATGCCAAAAAATTAAGATATTCATGATTGAATTAAAATAGAAATAAAAAAAAAGACAAAATATTAGTTATACTATACATACAACAAAGTTTGTATATTTAGGAAATCAAATTAAAAATATATGAAATGGTATCTGCTCTGAAATATTCAATATTTACACAAACTATAAATTCTATACTAATTTGTTACTAATATCTAAATAGTAAAACATAAAATTAACAGGAAAAAAAATCGATCTTTTTTCAAAATATATCTCACTTAAAATATTTTGTTAACACACATACATATTCATTCATTTTCACAGTCAAAACGTAATATAAATTTTCATCAAAGCTTTTTAGTGTTAGCATACATTTGTCCTATAAGGCAACCCCCAAACTACCAATTTCCTATAAATTTAGTAGAGGACAGAGTGGAAATGTACAATATATACACACAAATATGTAACAAATATAAAAACACAATTTTAATGCAAAAATAACATTTGATTAAAACTGAAAACTAAATTAAATCAAAAGTTTACTTACAATCTTATTCTTTTTCCTTTCAGATTCTATTTTAAAAATTTCTGCAACAGTTAGATCTTTTTGAGGCTTTCGTAATTGAGCAAACAAACATATTTTAGAATGAGAAAAGTGTTCTGCCCTAAGAAAATATAAACACATTTTAAATTAATGTCTAAAGCTCTAAAAACCTATGAAACATGAAAGTTTATTATTTGCATTCTTTCTCATATATTTGCAATACAAGCAAGTAAAATGGCTTTTTCAAATACAAATTATTATTATTATTATTTTTAAGTATAAAGTGTAGGAGTGTTATTAAGTGTTTTAATTTAAGGTCCAATTTTAAAGTATTTGAATTTAACAATAGTATATAGGCAAGAAAAAAACTGACAATACACATTTTAGATTCAGTAAAGTAATAAATTAATAATATTTGCACAATACTTACGCATTATACCGTCAACCAATTGCATCAAATCAAAAAACATCACCAAATGCCCTAATATGCTGCCAATAGAGAAAACCTATTCCCATGTACATAACATTCTCGTTCGTGCATGCTTAAAAATAATCCTTTTTTGAAGGTTGTATTGCTCCTATATATATTCAGACAAAATATTCTTGAGTGTGCTTGCACGAAAACAATATTGTTTCTAATTTATCATAGTCTTCTCTTATTTTGCAGTGAAAAAATAACTAAAATACAGGCTCTATTTTCTACAGAAAGCGCAGTGGAATAATTCCCAAAATGTTGTTTAATTCGAAAGTATATGCGACTATTTGGTTTAGCAAAATGGCAGAACAAGAAACATTGTGGATCTGCATGACAATATTTAGATTTGTACTTATGCAAACATATGTGTAGTCTACATGAAAATACATTTGTCAAATTTTTGGATGGAATTTCAGTATTTTGACTGCCAGAATAATGTAATCTTTTTTATTTCAGGTAAACATGTTTGTTTTAAATATGTCTATTTAATCCTTCACCTAGTACTTGTAGCATGCTGATATAGAAGTATGCACGAAAATTTGTTTCTGCACTTGTGCTGAAACAATATCATTTGGTGACGTTTTTGATTTGACCATATTATTGGTCAACAGTATGATACACCAGTATCATACTTACAAACAAATAATACGCTTTTCTAGTTCATGGAAATCACTGTAATATTTAAATTACCTTATGTGGAAACTTAAAAATTAAAAGCTGATAGTACAGGATTATACTCAAGCAAAATTCAAACCAAGGTTTGAAAAGTCAATTTAAAACTTATATGAAAATTTTAGGACACATCAAAAAATTTCTATCGATCTATTTTTAATACCCATAACAGGAGAATAAGAAAAAAGTGAGGCACACACACATCACTGAAAATGTGACCTAAACACCAATTTTTGGTTTAAACTTTTCCTATATTTCAATACTTAACTTCTAAGCAATGCAATAGCATAAATTTTAAAAATTACCTAATTTTGCATATATTTCTCTGTCCATATGTTTACTCTTTTGTTTAAAGGGAAAATTATATATTCTAGTAAAGCTATTACTAACAGTAAACAAAATGAAAACTTTTGCTGAGATTAACATCTTAGATCCTTTACTTTAATTCAACAACACTCTTAACTTTAGTTCAGTACACATCTTTTAAATAACCCTAGGAGAAAAAAGTAATGTCCAGCAGTCCAGATGCTATAGGTATGCTGCAAATCAAATACAATGGGAGGAATGATTCACAGAATTGCAAATTGTTAGTGGCAAATGAAGAGGCAATCTACCTAGTCAAAAAGTTACTTTTAGCTGTGGGAATGCATAAATCTTGAGTATATCAGAACATCAGCAGTAACAATCATGTTCAATAAAAAAAATGGATCAATTATGCAATCATGAAGCAGTTCACATAAAGCATTGGCATTTCATTGCTCATTTAAGCTTCCTGTGCACACACACAATGTTTGTTTTTTCTGAGTTCCAAATTTAAATGTTATGTTTATGTACCATTCCAGAAACAAAGAACGTTTACTCATCAGAAGAAGTAATACAATTTAAAAAAACATCCATATAGTACAGAATATTAATCACAAATTGAAAATGCTTTGAATAATTATACAGTTTAAATCATGCAACATCTGAAATTAACTTGAGAAAAAATTTTATTTGAAAAAGGCCACTGCAAGTCAATCACAAGTTTGGGAAACATTGCTGGAATACTGCGAATCATGCCATTTTCACCTCTGAAGATGCTCTGCAAACAGGTGAAATAATTTTTCACCACACACACACACAACTCATTCTACACAATAACATCTCTTTTTATGATTGACATTTTCCATTGTCACTAATTTGCGATACCATTTACAAATGGTTAAACAAGTGACTGGATGAACTGAATTATGTGGTATTGAATGGATTGTGTGGAAACCTTGTTTCCACACAATCCAATCAAATTTTGTCTCGATGAACCACAAGCAACACATTGCACTTTCTTTTTGGAAGATGCCATGAAAAAAATCAAGGATTGCCGAAATTCATTCCAAGAAAAGAAAAAACAAAAAATAATCATGTAAAGCAATGACCAATAATTTAAAGCTCACACTCAAACAGAATACAGCTGTGGTAAAAATGAAATCAAACAATACTATAAAACACAAATTCACTTTGACAAATGCCAAATACAAACACAGAAATAAAGCAACATATTAAAACATGACACACACATCTTTTTAACACATAATATACCATCTATCACTAAAAATAGTTTTAGAAAATCAGTTTTATATATAGCTGCAAATTGTTTTGGTGCAGACTTCCTTTTTTAAAAAAAAATATTGAAGTTATCTCGATCTTCTGGGCACACCTATTTCAATGAGTTTTCTAGAAACAAATCTTTCTGCAATTCAATTACCCTTGATAGAATTTTAATACATTTTTGCACTTATCCCATTCCTTTAAATTTGTCTGATTATGCCTAGTAAACATTACAATATTTAAGCTTTTCCCTTTCCTTTTACACAACATAAAGAAAACATATGCAGCTACAATAACAGACCTTTAATAAAAATTTATTATGAGATAAATTGAGATTTAAAATTTTTTGTCACAGTTGGGGGGGAGGGGGACTCCTTAAAGAATGAAAAGAGATGTGTACATAAAATTATCTTCCAAATTTTAATACATATATTTTTACAAAATATCAAATTCAGGCAAAATTAACTTAAAAAATGAAGGCAGATACACTTGCATGAGAAGATATGATCATTAATTTCTCATCTTTTTACACTATTACACATTACTTCTCTTATTATTAAACTTTTCCTCAAATCTTTACTAATATTATGAACATGAAATTTTGTATGGATGCTTATTACTCTTTCATGAAAAAACAACTGAATAGATTTTAATGAAACTTTACAATAATATAGCTTATACACCAGAATAACACATAGGCTATAATTTATAAAGAAATTGTGTGAAGTTTCCGAAATATAACGATAATTGTCAAGTAAGTAGGAAAAAATTCAGCCATCTGCAAAAAAGCCCACGACAGCATATATCATTTTTGTGTGAAGCCAAACTTTCTCTTTAGTTTTGTCTATGCCATGCCTCAGTGCGTGCTCGCTTTTAATTTATTCCTTTGATCATTGTAATCACTATTTTATTTATTTCATAATAAAACTAGATTTTGAAGGGAGAGGTTGTGGCAAGATTTAAACATAAAATAAATACAACAAAAATTAATTTTCATGTATTACATTTCCAGATATAAATTTACACTATTTTAAGCGTTCATCACACAAAATTTTTAACAATGTGTTACTTTTGCTGAGAAGAGATCAGTTTAGGAAGGTGTTTTCAAAAATCGACTGACAAGACAGTTATGGGGAGTTATAAATAAATAAAAATCCCTTTTATCAGCTATTAGATCTACAGACTTAAAATTTAACAAATATGTTTTTTTTTGTTCAGCTGAGATATGCAAAAAGCTCTTTTTTTTGTTGTTGTTTAATTTGCAATTCATGTAAAATTAACTCATTAAAAACTTCTATATCCTTCAATCTGTATTGTTTAATTTTTCAATTTAACCGTGCGAAGAACGGGTGTACCAACTAGAAATCACATAAAGTTTTGAGGTAGATGAATGTATCTTTGTTTTTACACTAAATATAAACAATGCATGATTTTAAAAATACATTTAGAAATACTACTTTATATAAATAACCAGATATTTGCAAACTTTGAACATAAATTTTTAAAAAATATATATACTGCAAAATTTGGTGTATAATGCAAACTTTTAACACAAAAATTAAGAAATTTACAGGTACGTGTTATATGCTGGGTATAACTGGGAGACTTCAGAGTAATGCATTTGGAAATGTATAATGTGCTCTGTAGGTCTGACTACCATTAGCGTACTGTTTGGCGGTAGATTCTTTAAGAGTTGGCGATGTTCCCCCACATGCAAGGGTAGGGTTACTGTGTTTGGGGGAGAGAGTTTTTTTGACCCTGGAGAGTATGATCAGGGAAGAGAGACGGTCCCTAGTTGTTTTTGGAAGCGAAAGTGCTGAACTGTTGTTGGGCCGAAGGAAATGGAGTTCCTTCAGTGGGAACCGGCGTGCGGTTTGCTGTACCAAGAAAAGTTTCTTGGGAGTGTTTTAACACAGAGGACTGTGTGTGGTTGGTTGTAGTGATGATCAAGATAATTATCTAGTAGTTGAATATATTATAGTAGCAAGAAAGTAAATGAGAGACATTACATGTAGTGTTTATTTGATAATTGTATTTAATCAAGAGAATTATATTTAATCAAGATAATTGTTTGAGTTGATTTAATTATGTTTAAAGTGATGGATTTGAGAAGTAATTAAGAAAGTAATAAAGACTTTATATGCTCTTCCAATCAATTCTGATAATTCTGGATGTATGGTATGTGACATTGTTTTATTGAAAGATACCATCTTTCTAAGAAAACACAGTCCACAAGCATTAGTGTAGGCTACATGATTGGCAATAATAGATATATGTAACCATTGCTCCTAAAGTTTTACAATAAGTCTCATAGTAAAAATTTTAAGATCATACCTATCTAACAAGGACTGCTATTTTATCAATCACGGAAATTTCATCTTAAATATTTAGACTTCATACATTCATTTTAATTGCTATTCATATAACATACCAAGGTTCATCAGTGGCCTCCCAACCATCTAATTCTTTAAAACACACATAACACTGAACTAAATCAGGCTCTCGTTCAGTTGGACAGTGAAAAAATCCTGCCTCAGCCATCTGAAAAAAATTAAAAATGGATCAAAACAAATTAAAAAATATAATAATAAACTTATGAGAAGGCATCGAACATGTTTTTAAAAAGGAAAAAAATTCCAATCACGATTATTAAATTAAAGAATACGAAAATTAAGAATAATTCAAAAAATATACTATTCTTGATAAACTGAATTTGCTTTACATAGCAAGTATGATGTTTGTATATTTCTTCTTTCAGCAGTGGAATTTCATAAAATTCTATTTAATACTTTTGAAGATGAACAAACAAAAGAGCCCCCTACTTTTTTTTTTTACACTAGTGTATATTACAAGAATATATACTGATTTACATATTTAACATAAATGATAAATGTGAAACTGAAGTAAAAAGGTTTAACCTCTGGGCCAAATAACTCTTTGAAGCAAATAATGACTTTTAAATTTCAAACCAATGTCAACTTGCTTTTGAAAATAATCCTAAGGTTTCTCCAATTCCAGAATATTACATACCTAATAGCTTTTTAACCAGTATTTTCTTGTTTCACTATAACTGAATCAGTTATTAAATGTAAGATAATATATACAAATAAGTGGGTAAAATCCAAATTTGGTGCCTTCCAATGGCAAAATTTCAAAATTACAGCAAGATGGTGCAAAAACTAGATTTTAAATATAAAGTCATTGTAACATGAAATAAGATGCATCACACCTGAATATCCATCACAGAATTATTGGTAATATAAAGAAAAACATGACCAGTCAAATTCTGCAAAAAAGTACAATGAAAATGATGAAAATAAATGGAGAAAATCACTGAACTAATAAAGAGCATCATGTAAATTCTCTCCTTACAACTGCAACTTAAGAAACAAAATGGAGTTTTTGTTTATTTTACTACTGTAAAACATATTACAAATATCATAGATCAAAGGTCAGCAACCTTTTAGCTGTGAGCATGCCAAACCCATCTACCAATAGAATTCAGCGTGCCACATAGTAGGCCATTTTTGAAACAATTCTATTCCCATGATAAAGCATGCAGAATTAGAGAATAGAGATCAATAATTTAGATATTTACAATTTTAACTTAACTCAGTGGTGCAACAGCCCATGAGGGCAAGGCCTACTGTGCCCATATCAGTATACATGACCATGGGCCCTGAGGTGCATGATTAGATGTTACGGTCAAGTGGTCAGTCTGACGTGAAAACCCAAGTATTAAGTTCCCAAGCAAGCCTGGTACTCATTTATCGACCCACTGAAGGGATGAAAAGCTGAGTCAACTTTGGCCAGCCTGGATTTGAACCTCAGACCTGTGATGTGGAAGCACAATGCATTAGCCCCTCAGCCACTGGGCTTCATTTACAGTTTTATTACGTATCAATTTTGCATCATTTAAAGATACTTTTGAACATTAAAATAAACAGCATAAAATATAACTATTTCTTCAACAAAATTTTAAAAAATTAAAGTTGTACACATATATGTATTTTTAAACATTTATTAAAATAAGAAACAGACAATGTGTAAAATATAAGTATTTCCCTACAATACAGTTAAATAAAAAATTTCATTCGGACCTAGTGCTTGCCCAGCTCTACTTTCATATCGCAGAATTAGGGGTATAATGTTTGACTTTCAATTTGAAATGATTCTGACCATCCGGTTGTTAAACAATTTCTTTGTGGACTTAAAATATTTTTCATATAAGGAAAGATTCTTTAGTTTGATATGTAGAACCAAAAGAAAAAAGCAGAGTACATGTAATTTTTTCTCTTCAAACAAATAAAACTCTCCAGCAATGAAGTTAAAGTCCATAATTTTGAATATGTTTGTCAAGTTAGGTCCATTATAAATTTATCAACTTCGACCCATTCAAAAATTGACAAATTCGTACAGTATTGCAGAGTACTACTGAGAATTGTTTCACGAGCCACCTGTGGCACGTGTGCACCATAGGTTGCCAACCCTTGTCATAGATCCTTTATTTATATTTTATACAACTTTTTGATGATCATTTCAGTTTAGCTTTAAAAATTTTCTTTATGCAGAACAATATGCATATTTTTTTTTCCTTACAGAAATTCAAGCATAGTGTAAAAANGGGTCTTGTTTTTTCTCCGCAAACGAATATTCGATTCGTCAACGTTGAAAAACCTTGCAGCTTCCCGACTTTGGTAGACTTCTCTATAGCTTTTAACTTGAAGTTTGCAGTGTCATTTACGCGCTTTCGCTTCAACATGATGAAAACTTTCAAAGGACGTAATAGCTCTATTCAATAGAAAATTGGAAATGGCACCAGCGACTAGTAACTGTTTTTTCCTTCCGAGGAACCGAATTCGTTTTCTTGAATGTAATTGGACAAAAACTAGTTATGGTTGAATTACGTCAGCAGAGTCATGAAAGCGCCATCTATTATTTATTTTACAAAACACAAACGGCATTTCTTTCAAAACTTTATTGTTAGCTTTTCTGATCTAGAATGTTTTTTCTCAGATAATCCGCGGCAGCGTATAATACGCACAACGAAATATGAAACTTTTTTAACACATAATCCACGGATTATATACAGGAAAATACGGTATTTCCCTACAATACAGTTAAATAAAAAATTTCATACAGACCTAGTGCTTGCCCAGCTCTACTTTCATATCGCAGAATTAGGGGTATAATGTGTGACTTTCAATTTGAAATTATTCTGACCATCCGGTTGTTAAACAATTAATACAGTTAAATAAAAAATTTCATACGGACCTAGTGCTTGCCCAGCTCTGCTTTCATATCACAGAATTAGGGGTATAATGTGTGACTTTCAATTTGAAATGATTCTGACCATCCGGTTGTTAAACAATTTCTTTGTGGACTTAAATATTTTTCATATAAGGAAAGATTCTTTACTTTGATATGTAGAACCAAAAGAAGAAAGCAGAGTACATGTAATTTTTTCTCTTCAAACAAATAAAACTCTCCAGCAATGAACTTCAATAATTTACAAAATAGTTGTAAATTTATCTTTAGAGTTATCTTTTAGATTTTTTTGTAATTCTGTTAAAGTCCATAATTTTGAATGTTTGTCAAGTTAGGTCCATTATAAATTTATCAACTTCGACCCATTCAAAAATTGACAAATCCGTACAGTAGTGCAGAGTACTACTGAGAATTGTACCACGAGCCACCTGTGGCACGTATGCACCATAGGTTGCCAACCCTTGTCATAGATCCTTTATTTATATTTTATACAACTTTTTGATGATCATTTCAGTTTAGCTTTAAAAATTTTCTTTATGCAGAACAATATGCATATTTTTTTTTCCTTACAGAAATTCAAGCATAGTGTAAAAATGATCAAAATGGATACTAGGTATTGTGTTCCTTTGGGCTGCTTATTGTATTAACTTCCTTATATGCTGCCGGCATATATATGTCTTGCTCAACTGGTACATTGAGTGTCTCGGACATATATATCCATCCTTCCAAAATATGATTCTTTTCTTGGCGCTCTTAACAGTAAAACTATTTTGAATGCTTTGGTATGCAATAAAATAACCTTGATAGTGTTTGCGAAGGGCTTACAGAGCTTACGTACTATTGCAACAATGCCAGTGTTCAAGTTGCCAACTCCAATTTCGCATGTGTCATACACTCTGAATAGGGAACCATATGCTTCATTTCATATAATGTAGCCAATACGGTTGTGATAATATGCAAGTACAGATTTACTTATTTCAAAGAAACATTTGCTTATTTGCTCATTTCCTTTCCCCTCTGATACACAGCATATGCATGCCTATGTAGAAAAACAATGGACCTGGGGAGTAAATTGTGTTAATTATCAATTAAAACTAAGGGGTTAATCAGAGACACAAAAGTACAACTATACAAAACACTTACAAGACCCATACTTTTATATGGCAGTGAGAGTTGGACAATGAGAAAACATGAGGAAAATTTACTGAAATTCGAATGAAAAATATTCAGAAGAAATTTTGGAGCAGTGAAGGAAAATGGGGTCTGGAGAATACTTTTCAATTGTGAATTACAAAGTACAGAGAACTAAATTTAATTAGAGTAACTAAGGCTTTTACAACTAAGATGGCTTGACCCTATATTCAGGCATGATAACAACCCAATTAAGCAAAAAACGTTTCTGAAACCAGAAGGCAAGATGGTTAGACAGTATACAAAAATGCTTACGAAACATCGGCATAAATAGATGGAAAACAACAGCAATAAACAGATCAAGATGAACCAACTGAGACAGCGTAAACCAGGGGTGGCAAACCTTTATGGATCAATGTGCCATTTTCTCTAAAGAAGTGTTTAATGAGGTATAGACGTACTGTCAAATCATTTTGACTTGTAAAATAATAAAACTAAATACTAACACAAAATATTTGCTACGAAAAATACCTTTTGCACTGTATACTTATAAATATTTTTATTCTTGGATGCCTGGGTTTGTCCTACGACGACTTACTGTCTTCTTATGTTTGCATACGACTTTTTGAGGGTGAATAAACTCATAGATCTTGTCTAGCAGAAGCTAGACAAGAAGATAAGCAAAAGCATAAATATTTTAGTCATTCGTGTAACTCAAATTAAAGTAACATTAGTGGGACTTCTGTTGTTGCAGATTGGATGACAAATAACTTATATTAGGATTGTAAGATGTTACTTTTTGTAGAATACATGCTGGATTTGAGTCATCTGCCAAACCCTTTCTAAGCAATTAATTATTTTTTCTGTTGTACACTCTTTTTGACAAGAGGGTATGTGAATTGTTTCAAAATACTGTTTTATATAGACGATGTTCTGCATACCACTATTCCAGAACATAAAACACACACCGCTTTGTCACCTTTACTAATAATGCCATGTTTCTCGGTCCACCAAATTTGAAATTCTCTATTGCACTTACTAACTTGCACTTTTTGTTCTTTTGCTGAACTAGCCATGTTAAACAACAGTTAAAAATCATAAATATAACACAGGTAGACTTAAAAATACAGTTGTGTTGAGCTATTTGTAGACAACTTTACATCAAAAGCAAATGTAGTTTACAACATAACTAAGGCAAGACAATAAATGAAGGAGTGTGCTCCCCATGACTGATCACTTGCATTTGTTCATAATACTTCATAGTAAACTTTGAAATTTTGAAAATGCAAACTTTTTTTGATCATTGGTGTGCCAAAAATATTGCGTCGCGTGCCACCAAAGGCACGCATGCCAATGGTACACTATACCTGGCCTAAGCCCAAAAAATTGGCTGTAGTGCTTATGAAGTAGAAGCTTGCTGTATTAGTGAGCTATGAGAAACTTAATATACCCACCAAGTTACAAAAGTTTGCCAATCCGGCCAAATTGGTGACTAGTTTTCTTCATCATATGAAACAGATGAAGCAGCAACTTTTATTACATAATTAATATTTTTAATATTTACAAACACAAAATATATAGAATTTTGCCAATTGGCCATATTACTGTTTTTTTTTTTTTTTTTTTTTCAAATCAAATTAATTGCAGTTGTTCTGTGAGGGTTCATTTTAGGTCGGAAAAGATAAAGGATATAAAAGTTAAGAATAAAAGAAAGGATGACACACATATATATATTTTGATTTTAAAAATAATAATCCCTGATTAGGTATAAAACTTGGGGAAAAAAGTGTGTAGTATCCCAGTTGAACCCCCCTTATTTGGAGACAAAAATTTGACACAAATTTTTTAGGATTTTAGCTCCAAATCAGCAATTCTTACACGCAAGCTGTGGGCTTAGAATTGAGAATCAGTTAGCCATTTTGAAATAAGGTTTTCCCCCTTGATGACATTTTGCAAAAAAATTTGGTACAAATTAAGGGGTTCAAAACTAGGACTTTACCAAAAATTTCATTTCCTTTATGCAATAATTACTTATATTTTGAAAATGTCTGTATATACACTATAAAGAAAATGATCAGTAATCAATAGATATTTTAAAAAAAGAAAAGCGGTACTTACACATTAGCGTCTCATCAACCAAACTGGCACCATGAGAATTGTGCCATTTTCCCACCAAAATCTGACTGATTGGTACCCTATTTTTTTTTTATAAATATATAAAACACGCTAGAATCTTTGTAGTTTTTATATCAAACAGAGATTCGCGTGGCATCAATTTTGCTACGATGGCGCTAATATGTAGGTACTAGAAAAGCTCACCGAGATTCAGAATATAAGGTATAATCATAACATTAATAGTACTTGTTAAATATAAGATGAATTTTGAACATTTTTTTTTAATTTCATAAATAAATATGATTTATCAGCTATTGCCAGGGGATAAATTGGCTTGCTACACTTTTTGGTTAGATTTATGCCTGGCCAACCAAAAGGTCACTATCAGTGATAACACATAAAATATGTACAAATAAAAGTGGTATGCATCATCATAACTGTATTGGTAATCTTATATGGGTGCTGAGCACCAACTTGTTGTTTATGTTCACCCAGATGGGCAATAACATTACACTATGGTTACCTTGATATTTCTATCGTTTGGTAATGTGATGGGGATGACATTCATTATAGTTCATTCTCTTCTTATTGGGGTTCGGTCCTAGGAGAGCCCACACCCTTGGCGCGAATTATTTTGGTTGGCGATAATTGCGCAATCTTAGAAACTCTACTTTGATACACTAGATGTGGTAAACCCAACTATTTCTGGAATTTTCGTATTTTGTCGGCGGGCATTTCGAATTTCATTTTGTTGTTCGGCACCAGGCTGGAAGTATGGCTGTGTGTATGAATGAATATATCTTAGAATTTTTTTTAATTTTTTGAATGCGAAAGGTAAGAAAGAATTGATTGAATGGTGTATGAAGGAAGGAAGGATTGATTGCTTAGAGTTTTGAATGTCCTAAATGTAATGATCGGCATGATGTAACATGGTCGGCAATAAAACGTTTTCTTCGAAATTGTACCAGCCATGCCGAAGATATGTTCGACCATTACCTCGCAGAAGAATAAGGTGGCGCTAGCACGATCATTCACTTAGCGATGAGACCTTCAAGTCCTTTTTAAAATCTGTTACGCTGTACCCTCCACTTGGAAAAAAATCAGCAGTAAGAAAGTAAGTGCTGTTTTTATAATTTTTGTCTTAAATGTTTAATTTCTGTATTGTTTATATATATTTTCATTACGCATCCACTTTTCCTGCTATACTCACCACCATTGTCGGTATCTCTTGGCGCCATCTCGTTCTGGCTTGGCGCGTTTTTCAGTTTGTCGCCAAGGGTGTGGGCTCTCCTAGGATTTTACCCTTATTGGTTTCTTTCTTTCTTTCTTTTTGAGGTAATCCTATTAATTTCAGATGATTTTAATTCGATTTCTTTAAAAATTTTACCATTTTCACTTCATTTATTCTTCCCCTGCTGCTCTACTCTGGTGGTGTTCTTCCTTTTACAATGGATATTTACAATATTATTGGTGAGTACTAGAATCTTTTTTTAAAGGAATATGAGGGATGATCTTTTAATTTTTACAGACCAATAGGTGTTCCAAATTTTTACTTTTGGTCCATTTTATTTTCGAGAAGTACCAAATATCTGTTCTCTTTTTATGCAAGATTTTGCAGATATTGACCGTTATTAAATGCGACCAATGTGCCAGTAAAATGAAGATTATTTCCCCAAAGTGTAAAAAATTTGACGGCCAAGTCATTTACTGCGGATCATATGGTGTAAATTCACGCTGCCGAAATAAAAAATTCATCCAATATAATTTTTTTTTCTCAGGCAGCAAACTGCCAATTTCCACCATTCTACTTCAAAATTGGGGTCATTTTGTAGAAGGACAGTGGGTTTTTGGCGGAGTCAAACACAAGACAGGATGCTGTGTCCTGGTTGCAGATCATGACAGGATGGTAGAAACACTTCAGGGCCTTATCGAGTCATGAATCAAACCAGGAACAACTGTTATTTCTGACTGTTGGAAATCTTACGAAAGATTGAGCGAAAGAGGCTATAATCACCTTACCATTGACCATTTGCTTGAATTCGTTGATTCTGAGACTGATGCTCATACCAATACTACGGAAGTTACCTGGCATTGTTTCAAAGCTTTCTTGCCTGAATACAATCAACTAGGAAGATTTGAAGGATATATCACCTGGAACATGTTTAGAAAAATTTACTTCGCACTAAAAGAGGATCCATTCGTCATATTTCTTGACCTTTTAAGCAAAACTAATTGGGCTGATCGGAAAATCATTTCGGGAGGGGAGTTGAGGAATCGAATCTATAACCTTTCGTAAGATTCCATACTCAATCGTTCTTCATTTTTTGAGTTATCACTTACCTTCTTTTGAGGAGTAAACACTTCAGTTCTTTTTTTTTACATTAATCTTTATTAACTAATACATTTCAAAATTCCCCATATTCTTTTTTTCTTTAAAAATCCTGGTATTCATCATTTCTGATACTGTTCTCCACACAAAAAAGTAATAAACTTTTTAATTTCTTAGCTTCCCGTTTAAATTCTACTTTTTTCGCAACTATTTCGTTTTTTTTCCAAAACTATTGTCGGGAATCATTTATTCTATAAAATTCCTTTTAATCCTGATTGTTACATCTACGCCGCCATCTTGGATTCCATTCTAGCGATAGTTTGGTGTGGTTCCTTTATCCTCTTCCTCCTGATATCAAATTAATTCCCTTATATGAAATGAAGCACACAGTTACCAATTCATTGCATACAACACATGTGAAATCAGGGTTGCAAACTTGGCGAGTTACCTTGAACATTGGCATTTTTGCCATAGTACCCAAGTACCATAAAAGCTACTTACAGTTAGTTCACACAAATTTTAATGAATTACTAGTAGAAACTATGTAGAGAACAGCAGGAAATGTTTGCAGTTGGTAATATTTCATCTTGAAGAGAAAAAGCAATGACTGATTTAATAATTTATGTTTATCGCCAACGATCAGTTAACTGAAAAGTACCTTTCTGGCTCTCCATACTTAAGACAACAAAGCATTAGAAGTTAACCAGTATTTATTACATAGTATGTGGCGATTATAATACCAATTATAAGTATCACCTAAAATAATTCAGATGAAATAAATCTACAATAATAAATCATATAAATTTCTATAAAGTGACAAAACTTATAAATGTTTTTCAGGAAAATTATTCACAATATACAATTTCATTGTACATTAAAATATAGCTTAACTAATTGAATATTCATAATTTACATTTTTATGTACTATAACAACAAAAAGAGAATATGGCAATAAATTTTCACAATAACCAAATAAAATCAATTTCTTTTATATCATTATGAAATACAAAACATTTCTTAGTAAAAGTCAGAACGATGAAGATTTAATGAGCACAATTATTTAAACAGATCTATTATTAACTATCAAACAGTATAAAAAAAGCATCCCAAACAAAATTTTATTATCACTATACACACACACAAAATCAATTGAATCAGCATATCTTTTAAACATTAAAATTGATACCTGCCCAAAGAAAACTAAATCTAGCGAGAATGAAATGATAATGTATTCATTTGAAAATTGAATTATATGCCATACACAGAAATAACAAAATGTTTACCTTCGACGCCGAACATGCTGAATTTTCACCAAAAGGCCAATTTTGAAATGATTTAAATCTGATAGCTTCGGTATACATAGCATCATATTTTTCACCGTTTAATTCTTGGACGTCAACAGTCATATTCACTTATTTTAGAGAATGATAAACAATAATCTATATTTCGAATCCTTTAAAAAATACCCCGCCAGCAGTTGTTTGTCTTCTACAACTACTATTCGTCATCCACTTTAAGCCAATCAAATGCTAGCAATCAACACAACTTACCGGAAGTCGATAATTTAAAAAAAATGGAAAATAAAATTTTTAAAAGGAAATTTAAATTTCCAACACTCAAGTACAGTAAAATCAAAGGATAATAAGGCGTTGGTAGCTTGTTTACATTCCAACTGTTATTTTCTTCAAATCTTGAACTTCTTGATTAGGCAGTATCTACATAAGCCAGTAACAGCCTCCGGACATGGGAGATCACCTTTGTTCCCAGGCTGTTACTGGCTTGTGTAAATACTGATTCAGTACTCCCACCCTCTTTTTTGGACAGAAGAATCAAAAATAACAATCACAATTCTTAAAGATGCTTTATGCAAAGTCATATTTTCAACTCACCCTGTTCCTGATATAAACTTATCATTAGTAATATATGCATCGGATACAGCAGTGAGATATGTACATCAACAAGAAGTTAATGGACTTAAACGACCACTCAGTTTCTTTTCTCGGTCATTAACACTATCCCAAAGAAAATATAGTGTATGTTATAGATAACTTCTCGCCCGGGACGTCTTAAGACTCTTTGAAGCCCTGGGCTCAGAGAAATCTTAAGATTTTTTAGGCCCTGGGCCCCTATGCAAATGTAGGCCGTACCTGAGATATTTAAAAGTAGACAGTATTTAGCATGTATTGTCAAATACTCTTTCAAATAGTAATTCGAAACAAATAAATGTGCACGACTCACAATCTGAAAAACATAGGCACAAACCAGCTCGATCGATGGACGTATTTCGACTAAACGAGTTAAATGTTTATGGTATTAGGCCTGGACTTGAACAACGGTCATCACATACGTTATAATACAGTTTCACACTTCTTTTGCCAGTTGACATGTAGTTTGAAATTCCCTATTTTTTGGGGTAATACGTACGAGAATAATATTTGACCATTAAAATTATGCGGATCATGATATTATTAAGGATGCAACGATTCCCCCTGAGGGTAAAGTCCGGGGCTCGGGCCTAGTTGGCCCATGCCTTAAGATGTCCCTGCCCCTCTCCATTTATTAAGCAGTCAAGAATTTTAAATACATTTTAGAAGGACGCTCTTTTATAATTTTCACAGATCATAAACCACTAACTTTTGCTTTCCCGCAGGATGTAGAAAAGGCAAATCCACAACAGCTTCATTACCTAGATTTCATTAGGCAGTACACAACAAATATTCAATGTATTTCTGGTAGAGACAACAAAGTAGCAGATACCTTATCTAAAATTTGAGCAGTTAGTTTCCCCTCACCTTTAAACTACGACAGTTTGGCTGAAAAGAAAAACCCAAACCTTCCGTCACCACTTCATTGGTGACCTTGGCTGAATATGGAAAAGGCAACCTTCTGATCTGTCGTGGTGCCTTCTACCCGCAACAAGAGCAATCAAAGTCATTAGACCCCTTTAAGGCAGCAACTAAAGTCGTCAGGCTCACTTGACGCAGCAAATAAAGTCGTCAGACTCACTTGATGCAACACCTCCAATTAACAGCAACAACGCACACGCTCGCCATAATAAATATCTCTTTCTTTCACCTACCCACCGACTCAACGGTAGGAGAGTACTGTAGCGGTATCTACATAAGTCAGTAACAGCCTCCATGCATAGGTGATCACTTTTGTCTAGTGGTCATGTTACTCGCCTACGGATCCATAGGTCGAGGGTTCTATCCTCCGGATTTGAGCTGCAACAAGAATAAGAAGGGTTTTATTTTATTCTTTTAAAGAATTTTGGTAAGAAAACCACACAACTATTTGCCCCTCCCCTTTCCTTATTTAAAACAGAACTCAAACTAAGTCATTCTAGTTTTATTGTCAAGTATCTAAAGGAAAAAGCTCATATTTGGTTGAGCCCATTTTTGGCCCATAATGGAATGAGGACAAAAAAAATTTTTTTCTTAGACCTTTTGTGAGAGACAAGGAACTCATTTTGAAAATTGGATAATGAAATATTACAGAATTAATATCTTGTTAGAAAATAGTTTGAGGTCTATTCATATTCCAAGAACGAATCTGTTGCTGCTGCATGCCGAAATAAAATTAAAAAAATTCCCATCATAATAATAACAAAAACATCTCTTTCACTAGTAGTGGCAATATTAGATTTTCTACTTTGAAATTAGAGTGTTCTGTAAATCTTATCTATTGAAAAAAAATATGTTTCAGAGGGGATTGCATCTCGTTTCTTTTTTTTTTTTTTTTATGAATGCATGAAAAGAGTTACAAGAAACTAATAATTTTGAAATGCTAGGCACGAAACGATTTACAAAAATTGATATGTATCGAAAATTCTCACCAGTACTAATAACAATATTTGGAACAACGTTACCTGAGAATATTAAATTGTGGTACATTAAACATAATGTACAAAATCTCATTGACAAACTCAGGCAATGTAACACTTTTTTTAGTTTCATTCATTTCGTTTCAGTCAAAAACTTGCAGTTTGCATCAATCGGGATATATTTAATTCCAGGCAATAATTTTTGTGAGTTGTATAGATTGCAAAGATGACCACTCTGCCTATTCTCAATTTTGTCCTGAATACAATATAACAGGGCCATAGAATTTATTAAAATGTCAATGTAGTGTCTTGCAATTACTTTCTACCCTTATCCATATAATCAACTACTTCTCACAACAGCCAGCACAATTATCTCGTTTCTCCTTCCACAGAAACAAACACAGTCCACCTTGTTAAAACACTCCCTAGAAACTATTCTTGGTACAGCAAAACCACGCGCCGTACGTCGGTTTTCAATCAAATTCACCCGCTTTCCTTAGAACCTGGGTTCGATGCCCGATGCCACCGAATACCCTCCGAGTACACACGGAGTACGTGCTCGTTAAATCAGTGGG
>BMAV01006693.1:323574-365303 GCA_019973955.1 Trichonephila inaurata madagascariensis
TCGCCATCTATCGTAAAGAAGTCCAACCTGTCTCAAGCTCTGGCAACATTCTCATTCCTTCCTTTCGGGAAGGACACGACAACAACAACAACAATGAACCCTAAAAGTGGTTGAATGAGAAATTCTCTCAGATAAAATGAGAAAATCCGAAAATATAAATTCTTCATAACTAAAATCTCTTAACTGTGAATATTTTCTCCTTTATATCATAACTGCCCCACTTCGCTGGGTATATTATAATATATTGTAAAACTATGCATTAGTTTTAAGTTATTGATAAGTTTTTTTTTAAGGCAGATTATGAACAATTACACAAGTATAAAGAGAGAAAAAAAGCACAGTAAGGAAAAAAAAAAGCTGAAACAGAGATCATCAATCTAATGTCTCTAGCCTCCCAGTAACGCTCGGCGACAAATGTCTTGTACAGAGCAGGGCAGTGTAAAAGATGTGCGGAGTCCATGACCTCTCCAGAGTTGCACATCAGGGGAAGGAACAACTTTGATTCTATGCAGATGCTTTCGCAAGCTGTCATGTCCGGTGGCTAGGAGGAATACTACGACCGCTCTACGCCTTGGGCCCATCTGCCTTTACACAAATTAAATTTACAGGAAAATTAAGTGTGTGTACCTGTAGTTTCTAAACATATTTGGATTCTCCTGTGTTGAGCTGTGGCAGATACAGATGCCATCGTAGCATTCTCTGATATATCTTGATATGAATCCCCCAATTATCGTAACTTTTGAGATATTTTGGATAAAACAGTGACTAAATAAATCGATAATTAAAGCTTTTTAACAAAAGATGGATACATTTTGATATATGTTAATTTAAAAGTTTATATTAAGAAGAATATAATCGTTCGTGTTGCTCTACATCCACTTATCCAATCAACCTATCAATAAGTTAAACGATTACCAAAAAAATGAAAAAAGAAAACCAAAGAACACTGATGATTTACCCAAATGCCCCTTTTTAGTTATTAATAATCAGTAAGTTAAAAGCTAGCAAAAAAGATTGTTTTACAAGATGTATTAACGAAAACTAAATTATTATCTTTCGTTTTTATTTACACATGAAAAAACTGCAATGCCTATAATTCGAAAAAGATATAGTTTTGTTAACATGTTTGAAGATGTAAAAAAAAATAATTCTTTTAGGATTCTTTCTGAGGATTCAATTAGATCAGATAAGAGTGTTTTAGTACACACACATTTTAACTGCAGGAAAAAAAAAAGTTTTAAGTCCTTATAATCAGAAAATTTTTATTGAGTATTTAATGTGTATTTGCAGCCACCTCCGAAATATTATGTGTTTCCGACAAAATTTCCTAACTTTTCCTCCCTCGATTTTTTTTCTGAAATTTGTTATATATTTCACATATTTATGAAAAATAATCAAATGTAAACAGCTTTTTTAAATTATTTTTAAATTGCTTCTCAAATTAAGTTTTTTGTATAGGTATTACGTTTAAAGCTAAATCCGGTATACAAATTTCCGATCTCGTGTCTTAAGCAATATATGTGTGAATACGATATCCCTGAAAATGCAGAGGTTTTTCTTTTCTTTTTTTCGTCTGGTTGCTTTCTTCCCCGTTCTCATTTTATCATAAGCCTTTGCCATTGGATCAATTTTAACTGAATAACGAAATTTCATATTATTTTCAACACTTAACAACTCATTTGTCAATTATTTGACTCTCATTTGTCAATTATTATTATTTACACGTTCAAAAAATAAGTTATTTACCTCAATAATAGCACTGAGACAATTAAATATGATCAACAAGCGGAGTTTTTTTGCTAGTTTATATTTTTAACTCTTATTGATCGGCAATTATACACTTTTTTCTCAATTAGATATCATATTTTTTTTACTGAGTAGGAACGTTATTCATATACCACTTGATATTTATTGAAAATTTCAATGTGAACTCCATTTTTAATGCAGCCTTTGTTATCAATATGATTATTTAGCAAATGTGTGTGGTTTAAATTATGAAGCACGTAAAACGAAGCAAAATAGATTTACAGTGCTAAATTTTCCCCATTCATACAGGGTGGGACGTGGAAACTTCCTTTTTTTGAACACGTTTTCGTGCTTCTGCCTGTCTCAGTCACAAACATGTTGTGATCGAGGTAGCAGGATGCTTTTGCCGTATTTCTCGAACAGACGGTCAGTGGTTTCAGTGCAACGTGCATTACGTCGTCACTTCGATATTCCTTCACGAAATCGTATTCCTCCCGATAGGAAATGCGTTTTAATGTGGATGGATGCCTTCCGAGGAACGGAGAAGGTCTCAAAGAAAGGGAAGGACTTCCGAAGAAACTTAGAACACTTGAAAATGTGTAACGAGTTCGTGTGCCGATTCAGACAATGTGACAATGATCCAACAATTCTTACCCGCTCTCCAAGAAAAGGATCTTTATAACGTGTAGTTACAACAAGGTGGGGGGTCGCAGCCTTTCCCCAAAGACTGATCCTCCTGTGAGGGGACGTAAACTGGCCTGTGTGTTCACCTGATCTATCTCCCGATTACTTCCTGTGTGTTTATTTCCGGGTTTATTTCCAAGTTTCTGGTTTACAAAGATCGCTGCAAGAGCCTGGAAAACCTACGGAACAACACCCGAACCGAAATTGACAATATCCTTGTCGATATGCTTGAAAAGGAGGTTCAATGTTTTCGAAATCGACTGTATCAATGTATTATTGATAACGGAGGGCGACATTTAACAGATTGTGTTTAAAACTGTGAAAATTGGAAAATCCAATGTTGTGTGGTAAATGGAAAATAACAATAAAGTCGAATTAAACATGTGGTGTTTTATTGTTTTTTCAAAAAAAGGAAATTTCCACGCCCTACCTTGTATTTTAAACTGTGAAATTCACGCTGGACTACAAATAAAAAAAAGCAGTTTTATGAACTTTTCCTAGAGAAAAAAAGATACAAAATAGTTATGCAACATTGTTGTTTGCATATTATTTTTATAAAGAATATTTCCTAAATGCTAAAACTAAATTCTTTCAAGAAAAAAATGTTCATTAATGGGAACTACTAAATTTAGGACTACTATTTCTTAAGACTGTTATATTTAGAAGTTCCAGAAAAGTAAAAAAAAAACTTATATATGCGTATATATAAGTTTTTATAACATATACATCCTTAGAAAGATTGAACAGCAGCAACAGCTTCTTCTAAATCAGCACACAAATCTAGCATTTCATTCCTTCTTTGAAATTCTTACTCACATTCCTGCATAAGGGCATCCTAAAAAACAAAAAGCATCAAATCATAATATAATATTAAAATAGAGAATAAACTATCCTTCATTTTGCTTAGCCTGAACTTCTCCGAGTATGGATTCAAGCTTAAGTACAGTTGATTATCTAAAACAGGGGTCTGCAAACTTTTTATAGCTGTAGCGTGCCAAACCAATCTACCAGTATGATTCACCATGCCACATAGTAGAACATATTTGACATTATTCGATTCCCGCGATAATGTACGCAGAGTTAGAGAATAAATATTAATTGAAATAGAAAGAGATTTAGAGTTTTAGTTTATATTAATTTTGCATCATTTATGTTATTTATTAACAAAAAATAAACATAAAATATCATTCCTTCAACATAAATAAAAAATATTATAACTGTGTACATATATTTATTATTATTATTTACATATATATTACTTACATACATAATATATTTTTTTAAAAAAAGAAATACAGCATAAAATATAAATATTCCTCTTCAATAGTGTTAAATAAAAACAATATAAAAAAATTTTGCTTAAGTCTATTCCTACTTAGATCAACACAAAAAAAAAATTCTTTTTAGCTACTTTTTATGAAATAGTTACAATTAATATAAATATATATACATATGACAAAATCACAACATTAAGTGGTAATTAATTTTTATTCATTATCATTAAAGTATCGTATTGTTACGTAGATCCGAGGGTTCGAGGATTTTATGCAAAACAGTTACAAAGAAAATAAACAGTTCTTTAAGAGCGATGCGAATTTATTATCAAAAATCCAATCCTTTAAATACAGGATTCAGCAGCGATATTCACAGAGTAAATATCCAAAGGTCTTCACACCTTCAACAGCAATCAAACACAATAACAGTGTTTAAAAATACACGTAAGTAAAGGTTATTCACAAGCACAGCCGAGCTAATCAAAACAATCCTCACTACTCGCTGGTTTAATCAGACTCTCGCCGTTCCGGCGAGCATCTCCTTATAGGCGCGACAGAAGCTTCCAGAAATATAACAGCTCGTGTCATTGAACGTGACACTAGTAGAGAGAGATCTACTACTTTCTAGAAGATTCCCGAGGGTTCCGAACTCGCCAACAAGGTCGCCAATGACGCCAAAATCGCCAAATTGGTCGCCAACTTGGTCGCCAAAAATGATGCCAACTTGGCTCTACCGCCAAGATTTCGCCAAGTTCTCATTGGATCGCCTTTATAACGTAAGGGTCGGCATTGCTTGTGAATGGTACAATTTTAGCATGAAATAAACATAACATAGAGTAATATAAATGCATTAAACACTCAAATACAAATTATTTACACTATTTACACAAAATTCGTAACACTGCCCCCTTCTCAAAGACTGCACGTCCCGGGCAGTACAATCCTTGAGTAAGAGGCATCTATTTACAGGCAAATTACTCACATAATAATCACATATAAAGTAACCAATGTATTCCAGAGCATATACAATACAAATAAATTCAAAGCAGATGAAGAGATGTAAACATAAATTCCAATATTAAAATAAAACTAAGGAATAAGAAAAGAGAAATAATTACATTATTTACAAAATAATTAATGACCATGGTCTGAACTTAAGGATCTTATTCATCTTGGCCAAGATAAGGGGCTAGCCTATTTTAATGTATTACCTTTTGTTTTGTGTGTGGTGATTTCTGTATCCGCACCACCACGTCATTCAGTCTTTTTAGGACTGTATAAGGACCTTCCCAGTTTGTCTGCAGTTTTGGAGAGAGTCCTTTGCGACGTTTCGGATTCCATAACCACACTTTGTCGCCTTCGTGGAAGTCGTGTCCGGTTGCTCTTGCGTCGTATCGGGTCTTCATCTTCTCGGAAGCCAAGCCGATTCTTTTCCTGGCCAGATGATGTATTTCCTCCATCCGTGCCTGGAGTTTCTCGACATACTCCTCAGGCGCCAAGGGAGCATCTGGTGGTCGGCTGAACAGAAGATCCGCAGGCAGACGAAGATCTCGTCCGAAGAGCATCTGGGATGGGGAATAGCCGGTGGTCTCGTGAACGGCACTCCTGTAGGCAAGCAGGAAAAAGGGCAATTTCTTGTCCCAGTCCTGTTGATTACTGGATACCAGGAGAGAGAGGCTGTTCAGGATGGTCCGATTGAACCTCTCTACCATGCCGTCAGACTGAGGATGCAAAGCTGTCGTCCTGGTTTTGTCGATGGCGAGTATTTCACACAGTCTCTTGCAAACTGCAGAATCGAAGTTTCTCCCTTGATCGGAGTGCAGTTGTAGAGGGACCCCGAATCGTGAGATCCAGTGTTGAACTAGAACCTCTGCAACAGTCGAGGCCTCTTGGTCGGGAATAGGATAGGCTTCAGGCCACTTAGTGAAGTAGTCCATGACAACCAGGATGTTTTTGTTGCCATCTGATGATCTAGGAAGTGGGCCTAGTATATCAAAAGCTATTCGTTCGAAAGGCGCTCCCACATTATACAGCTGTAGTCTTCCTCTAGTGCGTTTTCTGGGACCTTTGCGTGCAGCACAGGGATCACATGTGCGACAACACTTTTCCACATCACTTCTTAATGTTAGCCACCCTCACTGGGATGACTGACTTCGAGAGGTCTACAACTGACGAAGCTATCAGTACTCCTCCTTTTGAGTTGTCTGGGTCCGGATAATCAATTAGGCCGAATCGGAATTTTCTGTTTTCTGCTACTAAACCGGGTAGGTTCAAGTGTAGTATAGGGGGGCCACTTGGCGCAGTCCATTTTTTTGGCGAATAAAAGTGGTCGCCAAGGTACTTTTTTCAGAATTATTTATTATTTATTTTATAATGAATTCGATATCTCACCAAAACATGAAGATAAAAATCGCCAAATCCAAAGAAAAATAGCCAAATCCGAAGTGGCCCCCCTATACTACACTTGAACCAACCGGGTATTATACATTCGGTTCTTGGCGATAATGAGATGTTGGTTTTTGCAATAATTTTCTGGTTGGATTCAAATTGAGTTTGTAAGCCAAAAAGAGTGATGTCTTCAAATTTTGAATGCATATTGCTATTTTCAAAGTCCAATTTAAAGTTATTGTTCTTCAGAAAATCCAGTCCAAGAATACAGGGATCGGTGATATCTGCTACATATGCCGTATGGTGATAGTCTATATTTCCAAACCTTTCTGCATTTCTTGTTGGCCTTTTAGCATTTCTTGTCTAGTCTCTTCCAGACCTTTCTGCATTTCTTGTTGGCCTTTCTGCATTTCTACCTGGCCTTTCTGCATTTCTTGCCTAGTCTCTTCCAGACCTTTCTGCATTTCTTGCTTAGTCTCTTCTTAACCTTTCTGCATTTCTTGCCTAGTCTCTTCTTGGCCGTTTTTCAAGGCATTAATACCTTCCAACAGAGCCTTCAGTTGCTCATCCATCGCTCTTGTTATTGGCATAAAACCCCACCTCTGACACCAAACTGTTACGTAGATCCGAGGGTTCGGGGATTTTATGCAAAACAGTTACAAAAGAAAATAAACAGTTCTTTAAGAGCGATGCGAATTTATTATCAAAAATCCAATCCTTTAAATACAGGATTCAGCAGCGATATTCACAGAGTAAATATCCAAAGGTCTTCACACCTTCAACAGCAATCAAACACAATAACAGTGTTTAAAAATACACGTAAGTAAAGGTTATTCACAAGCACAGCCGAGCTAATCAAAACAATCCTCACTACTCGCTGGTTTAATCCAGACTCCTCGCCGTTCCGGCGAGCATCTCCTTTATAGGCGCGACAGAAGCTTCCAGAAATATAACAGCTCGTGTCATTGAACGTGACACTAGTAGAGAGAGATCTACTACTTTCTAGAAGATTCCCGAGGGTTCCGAACTCGCCAACATGGTCACCAATGACGCCAAAATCGCCAAATTGGTCGCCAACTTGGTCGCCAAAAATGATGCCAACTTGGCTCTACCGCCAAGATTTCGCCAAGTTCTCATTGGATCGCCTTTATAACGTAAGGGTCGGCATTGCTTGTGAATGGTACAATTTTAGCATGAAATAAACATAACATAGAGTAATATAAATGCATTAAACACTCAAATACAAATTATTTACACTATTTACACAAAATTCGTAACAGTATTGTCATCCAAAACAATCGTGTATATTAAAGTTAAGTTCAACTGAATGCTTTCAGACGTGAGAAAAAAATCTTTTAAAGTTTTGACCCAAGTCGCTAAAAATGAAACCAACGTGGCTGTATCAGTAATTCTTTAAATAATTAGCTTCAGTCAATTAATTATAATTAAATTGTTGTATTTTAACCCAAAACAAATGTGCATAGAAAATTGCAGCTCAAATGAGTGCTTTAAAATGTGAGAAAAAAACCTTTTCATGTTTTGACACAAGTAGCCAAAATAGTCGCTAAGTCGCCAAAAATGATGCCAACGTGGCTGTATTCATAATTTTTTGAATCATTAGTTTTAATCAATTAATTTTTATTAATTATAATTAAATTACTCTATTGCCATCCAAAATAATCATGTATGTAAAATTTCAGCTCAATTGAGCGCTTTAAAATGTATTTTATTAACGATTGAAAATTCCACGAAGATAAATAAATAAATATATAGAGAGAGTGTGAGCTAATAGTAGGAATTGAAAAAATGAATGTTTTAATGTGAACCTTGTCTCTGCAGAGCTCTACCTCCTATCGTATTACCAGGGGTATAATGTGTGACTTTCAGTTTGACACAATTCTAAAACATTCAGTTGTTAAACGGCTTCGTTGTGGATTCAAAATACTTTTCATTTGAGGAAAGATTTATTCACATAGATATGTAGAACCAAAATTGGAAAGCAGAGTACATGCAATTTTCTCTCTTCAAACAATTAAGTCTCTCTAGCACAATGACATTAAGAAATATACAAAATAGCTGTAGATTTATGTTTAGAGTTAGCTTACAGATTTTTCGTGATTCCGTAAATGTCCGTAATTTTGAAGATATTTGTCAAATATCAACTTCCATCCACACAAAAATTGACACATTTGTTGAGTAGTGCAGAGTGCCGCAGAGAATAGTGCCGCGTGCCAAATGTGGTACGCGTGCCATAGGTTGCTGACCCCTGATCTAAAACTTGAATACTTTTTGTTCGCATTAAAAAAAGAAGTCGATGACACTCTACTTTTGCAAATAACTACTTAGAAGTAAAGTTAAGAATAATAAATATTTTACTTCTAAGTAATATTATCGCTAATACCTTTCGGATTATTGATTTTTTTAAACATAAAGAAACTTTTTAAGAAAATGTGCCTTCAATATTTAAAATTGAATTTATTTTCTCTTACTAAGAATGCTGAAATGCCTATTATTTTAAAAAATCAATCAATCGTACCTCAATTCAAAGAAATTTGACTGCTTTTCCATTAGATGATTTTCCACATGTGCTGCGCATTAATACTTCAAACAGATATAAAAATGCCTTTTGTTCCATTAAACGCATTTATCAAAAATACAATATAGATGATTTTAGAAGTAAAAATTTTTTTTGCTCCAACATCCAAATATATCTAAATTAAATTCTTTTAGTACTAAAACTAAATATAGATTTATACACATCAACCTTTGTAAGAAGGTGCCTCGTAATTCTTTGATTACTACTAAAAATATAATTGAGACCGAAAAGTTTTATTTGCTACATATTCTTATAAGACCTGTTTCCTAAATCACCAGCAACTGTTGCAAATTTCTCCCAGAGTCTCTTGACCTTCTAAGGGTTGTTATTGTAGAACTCAGTAAATTGCGTCGAAAATCCCAATTTAACTTCTTGAATGACCCTCTTTTGTTTTGATAAATCGCAGACCTTGTAATAGAGTTTTCAGTTCTGGGAACAAGAAAATGTCTTTTGTGGCGAGATCAGGAAAACTTGACGGTTGTGACAAAATTTCACTTGGATTCCTCAACCACAAGAAGTTGGATGCCTTTGGCCAGCATACCGTGTCGTTTTTTGATCAGAGCATCAAGTAATTTGTTCAGTAATAGTTCAGTTCACTGTACAGTAATAGGCACTAGTAATGAATGGCCTGATCCTTCTCCAGGTAGTCGGTTAAGATAGTTCTGAGACAGTCTCGAACAAAAGATAGCATGGCCTTTTGCACCTTAGCCTTCTTGAGGGAAGGCGAGTAACTCAGCTTCCACTTTCTTATCCCTTAGGTCTCTAAATCCTTTAGATTAGGGATACTCAACCTTTTTTTTTCTACTGGGACGCATACATATGTCAGCTATTACACGGTGGCCGCATCATGAAGATAAAGAGGGAGGGGGAAGAGTTCAGAATGTGGAAAATTGATTAAAATAATTTAACTCCTGTTTTGCTTTTTTTTAATTACTATTTCTTATTTTTCCCCTAACCCTGAATTAATTGCACTTAAGAAACACTCCTTCACAATTTTTGCATCAGTAAACGGTTTCTACGATTATCAATAATATAACAAACTTCATAAGAATTTTGTTACCACTGGGATATTACCACTGTGACAAAACACTTTGTTGCTGTTGCAAAGATTATTCAAGAAATCCTGTTTATTACATCTTGAAAGAGATCTTCGAGGAAAAGTGTCATTGAATGATTCCTGTTTATTTGCATTTTTTAAATTCTGCACTTCCCTGACAAATCAAACAATTACTGATCCGTTTTTCACTACAAATTAGTGAACCTCCCAATTGTCTTGAAACGATATATTTTCTTCGGATATTTTTCTCTTGCAACATATGAAAGATAGTTAAAAATTAGTTCCACCCATAAAAGCGTCACTACTCCAGTTATATGTTATCACTAACCGTAACCTTTACAAATAGAAAAAGAATTTCATTTCGCACTCGTACGACATCGACAACAAAAAGTACAACTAATATATTTATAATTTCTTGAAACCAAATTTTTAATATACTGTTCTTAAATAAGTAAATCTTTCAGAGCAATGGACACTGATCGGGCCACTTAAAAAGGCTCAGTAGGCCGCATGCGGCCCGCAGGTTGAGTATCACTGCTTTAGATGCATCCAAGATTCATTCATAATTACCAAACGAGTAAAAAAATCTTTATCTTACTTCCAAAAATTTAATATCCCTCGATAAATATTGTATCGTATTTGCTATGGAAAAAGTCAGAAATTGTGAGACCCTGCGTTTTGACACCTTATACATGTCATTTGTCAGGCCCGTAGGAAGAGACAAGCGATTATTTTCCACATACTGATCAGACTTTTTTTTATAATTTCGATGGTTACTCTTTGGTCTTATTTTTGTAATAGTGGCAACATCATCTGTGAGTGACTTTCTACTTCTTGGATGTTTATTAGAGACACGTTGCTAGCTTGAAAATTCCTTTTCCGTCAAACAACAGGGGCACATGACTAGTTACTTTTTCATTAGAAGACGTCATTCCATAATAAATCTGATAGTTGCCTAACTTTTCAAATGAATGTACACAAGGTCATTGCGAGCCCCTATCTTCTCCATAACGCTACTTCAATCTACGGCTGAACACAAATCAACATTAATAGCTGTAATTTACAGCAGTATATACTCAAAGAATCAATTAAAATTCAGAACAAACTCTTCCGACATATTTCAGTTACTTCTAAAATCCAATTGAAATTTAATGATAACCAATGGTATAAAATATGGTTATAGGCATATTTTTTACTAGCAGCAATTTATCTTTTAGATATTTTAAATACTCAACATGACTAGAGCAAATGAAGATACTTTTTTTCGAGAAATCATTTTATTAACACTAGCAAAACAAAAACAGCGACGAACAAAAACAACAAAAGACAAGTAACAACTGACTACAGTCTAATACTTTGGGTGACACAACCTATCCCTGTTTTCAGTTCTGTAAATCCCGAATTGAAAATATTCTACAGCTTTCCATATCATTTGAAAGTTAATAAGTAACCATTCGGAGACACTAATCCAGAAGATGTTCACGCATGCCAGTTAGAATTATAATTTTTAAGAAATATTCGAGATTTTTGAAAACTATGGTAAAATCGTAGCACAAGCCCTTGGTGTATTCAGCGACAAAATTTTTTTTGCCAAATGGCGCCACAAGGGAAAAACCGCGTTCTCAAAATGGTGTCAGTGATGAACACAAGGGAGGGGAACGCAGTTCTAAAAGTGACGTCAATAGACGAAAAAGTCGAAAAAACATGGGTTTTTTAAATGGGCAACATAGCAAACATCAACTCAAACGTAAATTCTTCCCAAATTTCGATCACCTATACCAAGACTATCAATTCTTCATTCATACGGGGAGACCAATTTCTTTTTTACTTCTTTTGTTCAGAAGAAAATCCATTCGCCGTGGCTTTACGAAGAAAAACGTACTAAAACGGCTTCTACAAGAAAAACAGGAGGAACTTTGCTTCTAAAATGCACAACAGAGGGAAAAAAACATCCGATTTGCGTCGTAAGGCAATAACAATGATGATGCAATAACAATCTCCATTTCTCTCAACAAACGCGAATTCTTTCCATATTTCGCACATCCATACCGAAATATTTTTAATATTTCACTTACACACAAAGCAATAATTTATTTCATTCAAAAGAAAAAACATCCATTCATCAAAATTCTGAAAAGAAAAAGGCGGTTTCCAAAATGGCTTCAAAAAGAAAAGAGAGGAAAAAAATTGAATTCATCAACGTATCTCCTTTTCTCTCTAACGAACATTCTTTCCGCTGTTGTTTCAAAACACTTATCGCTTCCCTTTCAGCTTTCTAGAAAAATCTCTTACACAACCGTAGAAGACGACCGTTGGAAATGCAATGACCAATGTCCGAATCCCGAGCCCCCCTTCCCCATCCAAAAAAAATCCCGGTCCAGATAGAGTTACTATTTCCTTTTATTTCTCAGGGTTGCCAAATTGTAAACTATATCGCTAAAAAATTAGCACCAAATTTTTCTCGCCAAAGAAGAAAGGGGTGCTAAGATCCTACCAAAGTCCTTATATTATGTTTTTCTATAAAAACACTCAAGAAAATTCACACTTTACATTGGTAGACTATTTTTGAATTCCTCTCCTACTCGATGCCTACCTCGTTGGAGTTTGAGGATACACACTGAAGCACTCATGCGGTAGAGGGCACTTTGTACTCGCATGCATGGGCATTGAACTAAGTTAATATACAATTATAATAAGCCTATTACTAATAATTAAAACTTTTGATATCCTCACATGTATGTTATCTCCAAGCGTTTGATTCTTCAGAATTCTGATTCTACAAAAGAGTTAAAATTATTTAATAAAGACTCCAATTATATAAAAATTTTAAAATATAGATTGTTCAAAACCAGTAAAATTCGTCTCTTACTGTCAAAATCAGAACATTTCAATTTTAATTACAAACTCACATTTAAATAATATAAATAATATCCTTTCATTTTCATTATTAAAAATATCAATTACTTTGAACAAAAAAAATTGATCTGCATTCATACCTGGATCACTGTTCAACATATCTATTAATTTGTCTTATTAAATACCTAGCAAAAACATTTGCATAGTATGCAGTCCAGGAGATTCAATTCAATAGTTACAAAAACAGGAGGGAAAAAAAACCGACCCCGAAGTTTTCTAAATATATCTAAAAACTGGCTTATAAAATTTGATTTTGGTATGTTTTGCATAAAGATAAGCCTATTTTTTTTATGGTCTCGCAAACGTATGCTTCAGAAAAAAAGTCAATCTCCCATTAATACTACTAAATAAATGGATTTGCACGTTGTCTTATCCTCCCTACATTCCATGCTGACTTAATAGCCAAGAGAACCCGATATAGTTGACAAGGCAGATTGAGGATAACGCGGGAACTAGGGACCAATTGGACGATACCGAGGGAAATGACAACACGATACTGCCGAGATAAAACACTACGTGGCAATATGTTTTTTTTTTTTTAAATGATAATTTCTATTGGAGCGATTTGCTGGAGAGTGAAATTGACTGAACGTCACTCTCGGGAATGTAACGCTCATTCGGCTTTTTTCGCCTTCAGTCGGACATGCACATCGAGAGCGATGTCAACAAAGACAAAACTAAGGAATCAAATGTGCCTTGAACTGTTAGATTCAATTCTCAGAATCAAAATGACTTTGAATGAGTGAGTGAATATTAACGTCGCACTGTTCAGTTACACAAGGGCTTTTGGCGACGGACCACGTAATTTTGAACTACGGTCAAGTGACGTGGACGACACCTGAGCTGGCACCCCCTCTCCTAACTACCACACCACACCAATAGGAGGACGTTTGAGCTCTCGACTGATTTAACGTGCAACGCTGCCCTACACGGCGGGTATTTAGTGGTACTGGATTTGAACTCCGTAACAAGGCCAGCCACGATCCGATGCTTTGATGACTCGCCTACCGCGGTCAAAAGGACTTGAAAAGAACGAGGGATTGTTGATTTTATTTCATCGCCATAAATGCTTCAATATAATTCAGAGGAATTTGTAAGAAAGACACAGCAGATCACGATATTGAACACTAAGAATCTGAATGTATTTTAAATATAATTAAAGCATTTTAATGTATTTTTTAAAAGATCAAAATTGTCAAAATTAAAAAAATTATATTGATGAATTGCAAGTGAAAATCGATTCGCTACTTTTCCCCCTCTTCGTGCTACTTAGCTGCATAAGTTTCTGGCAATTCTGCTCCAGAACTCAAAAGGCTTACGTGTGTATATGATCTTTTTCAAAGCTATCCGCTTAAGCCGGTTGGTCATTGAAATATAAGGCTTTCTGCGAACCACTCGACTATGGTATCCGGCCTTTTTCAAGATTTTTCTTACAGTATCCGCCCAAATATTTTTGTTAAACTGCTCGTGAATGTCTGTTGCTATTTAAGTTGCAGACAAACACGGATTTTTTTTCACCATTGATGTCATACTTCGTTTTCCTGATTGTGAGTTTAAGGCCCCGTTGATACGCCACCACGAAATATCGAACGTAATGTTAACCCTATGGAGTTTCTTTCTCCTATATTTACATCTAGGGTATTGCTTGCAATTGCATGGAATAAAATGCATCTAAAAAAGCGGGGAAAAAATTAAATTCTTCCATTATTTCGATTTTTTAAAAAAAATTTCTAAGTACTTTTAAATATTATTTAAAGATCTGAAAATTCATATCTAGTGCATTAAAACGATCATAAAAATATTTTAAATTATTGGATAAAAAAAGCAAAAACAGGAAAAATTTCCTTTTTTTATGCTCTTTCAAACGCGCATACTTTAAGATTTTTTAATTAATTTTTTTGCGAGTAATTATTAAGTCAGCATTGCACATTTGGTAAGAGGGGGAAAGTAAACTTGTAACTCCGCCTTCTTGTGCGGAAGGATACATGAAATTTCCCCGTATGTTCCATTGATGAATGGCAATTTATGACTCTTCGGTGTAGACTGTGTAACAGGTTATTTTCCAAATGGGGCTAGTTTTCTAAGAATCCATAGCGTATTCAAGAAACTATTTACATTTGCGCCATTCTTTGGAAGTGCAGTGCATTCTTTGAGTTTGCACTTGAAAATTACTGCTAATACGTCTTCTAAAATAAGTTATTCTCTGTTTTTTTTATTCTATTTTTCTTAATTTTTTTTTATATACTAGACCAGTGATTCCCAAAGTAGTCTATATGAAACCCCAGGGCTCTATGAGGACTTACAAGGGGTCCACGTAAGTGAAAAAATAATTTAGGGGTCCATGAGGTGTAAATAGGGGGTCTACGACAGTGGCTCTCAATAAACCAGATCATCATTCTAATTTTAAGAAAATTTAATCAAGTAGAAACCAGATTTTATCTTTTAACAGATTTATTTACTATATTTAATGAGGTTAATTTGCAGTTATAAGGTGACAGCATAAATTTTATTAAAACAAGGAATATTTTAGCATTTCTTTTCAGAATTAACATTGAAGGTCATGAATTTTCTCAATTTGTCAGGCAATCCATCAAGACATTTTTATCTACATTAAGCCTTTAAATACCCTTTACTCAGATTTTGAAACTAGGTTTGAGAATGTTTTTACAATGGTTTGTTTTACCATAGTCACAATAAATTCACATGGTCACATTGAAAAAAAATATCATATATTACGATAGGAACTGATTGTAATAGGCAATAACGAAGATCTTAAAATTT
The DNA here is from genome assembly GCA_019973955.1 of Trichonephila inaurata madagascariensis. Classification (NCBI taxonomy): domain Eukaryota; kingdom Metazoa; phylum Arthropoda; class Arachnida; order Araneae; family Nephilidae; genus Trichonephila; species Trichonephila inaurata. The sequence continues at coordinate 339,017 of BMAV01006693.1, forward strand.
AGAAACGGATACAAGAAATTTTGGCGTTAAAAAGACATACCTTTTACAGAAATATCGTGAGAAAGTTTTTAATTGTTTTTCCTAGTGAGGAGTTTCAGCACGGTTGCCAATCTCCAAAATAAAAAAAGAAAGAGAAATAGGGGGTCATTACTAACAGAGGAGAGATTTTGTGGGTAAAACCCGAAAAGATTGATACCAAAAGTTGGAAATTTGTTACTGAAGTACCAGATTCATCCCTCCCATTAAAAGCATTTGTTTGTTGTTTAGTTACTTTATGTATTAATTAAATTTAAATCTAATTAATTAACATGAGCTTCTTAGGTTTTAAGCATTATGCTTCAATACAGGGGTTTAAATTTTTAAAGAAAGTTTATACAAGTTGTAAAAAAGACATTTAAGTTGAAAATTTGTAAAAATTTTTGGGTGGGTGGGGTTTTTCCCCCAAACCCAAAAAACATGACAAGGGATCTATGAGGAAAAAATTTTTGGGGAAACCCTTTTGTACTAGACAAATTATTTTGTTAACACTAAAATGAACAATTAATATTTATTAAATACCTCTTGCGTGGGATAAAGTGAATCGTTTTCACATTTTTTTTCTTACAAACCCCAAAATTAATGGGCCAGAAGGAGAGGCGGTGAAAAGCGAAAACTTTTTGGTTTAAAAATTGTCCCGGGTTTTTCAACACCAAAACAATTTTTAGCGCCCCCTATGGTTTATTGCGGGTTTTGGGTGGAGGTTAAATGCCCCGCTTCTTGAAACATAACCCAATGAAGTAATGTTAAAAAAAATTTCTTTCTAAAATTGATGACGGCCGATAAAAAATAAATAAAAATCACGATTACTTTTACCAAGTAAGGGAAATTTAAAAGAAACGGAAGGGGAATATTGTTTTTTGTAATGTGGAAAAAAAAAAGCGTGTAAAATGAAAAAATATTCAAGGACGATGTGTGTGGTTTGGGGGGATAAAATTTTTAAAAAATTTGGGAACCTTTTTATTTTAATTGTTTATTGCCAGAACTACGGATCCAAGATATCCAGACTGCCCAGAACCCGGCTTCGATTCTGAAAGAAGGGAAAAGAAAAAAACCAAAAAACGTCTTTTTGGATTATATAAATTAACGCAATGATATGTAAATACTTTGCATCATAAAAAATTGAAATTAAATCATAAAAAAAAATTTTGTTTTTTTTTACTGTTTTTTATTTTTTTCGTTTTAGTTATATCTTCATAAAAGTTTATACTTCAAAAATAAAATTAAAAAAAAATCTCATTTAAAAAAAGTTTTTTGAAAATATAATGTGCTGGTCCCCTTAAAATTTTTCAAAATTTAGTCAAGCTTTTAAAAGCGCATATTTTTTTTAATATTGTAATATCAGTGTATACTTAATCAACCAATAAAATAGTTTTTTTACGTAAACACTTTTTGTTGTTCTTTTGTGAAATTACTTCCACTCAGGTATTTCTGGACAGCACATTTATTTATATACAAATATGAAAAAACCAGGGAAACAGCACACAGCAAGTCTGACCAAAAGCACACAGCGACCGTCGCAGTAACCCCCGTAGAAGGAATGCGTGGATTGAAGGGAAAAAAACTCGTATGGGGGGTCAACAGTTTCCTTCCACCAGAAAAAAAAGTTCACTGTTTTACCCCCAACATCCCCCCCCGAGTGTAATTTTTTTTTCAAACAATACAAATATTATAAAACAACACAATACACATAAAATATAACAATAAACATAGTGACATAAAATCAAGAGAGTAATAAAAATTTTTTGCATTGAATATTGTTTTAATACTTTTCTAATTCAGGGTTTTTCTAAAAAAAACTCTTTTTCTGTTTGATTATTCAATTTTAAATTTGTATCTTCACTTAAATCCTTTATAAAATGAAAACGTTAGTTCATATTTTTGGATTTATTTGAAGAACGAGTAACTTAATCCACAATTGCTGTTATATCTGAATTTAAAACCCAATTTTTTTTATAAATTTTCATATTTAACCCAAAAAAAATTTACAGTCCAAATTATATCTTTAAAAATTTTTCAGAAATAAAAAATAACTCGCTTCACATGTTGATAAACAACACTCTTTTTGTTTACGAAATTTCCATAAAATTAATGAATTACCAGAAAAAATTTCCGAAAATATTTTCCATTTTCTGTTTTCCCCCAACTAGCATCTGAACTAGCTTTTAAAAAAATCCCAAAATTTTTCATGAAACAATTTTTATCTTTTGACCCCAAAATTCTTAACACTGTTTACCAAAATTGAAATGCCTTCTTTGATTATGATTAAATTAAAATAAGACGTTAAAAAAAGAAATATCAGGGCGATTTCTTCTCTTTAGCAAAAATAAAAGTTCCCCAAATTTTTAATTTCCTGATACATAGAAATATCAAATCTTTGTAGGGGGAAAAAATTTTGTCCCCCCCCTTTCAAAATTTGGGAGTTTTGACATTTTTTAAAATTTTTCTAAATTATGTTTGACTAATAATGAATTAATGTAGTCAATGGGATAAATAAATACCATTTTAAATTTTTCAATTTCCATGCCAAAAAACTATTAGTTTTGTTTTAACCATTTCAAATACACACACATTTTAATCTTACAACAATACCTTTCATACATTTTTCATTGTTACAAAAGGGCAAAACATCTCAACATAATATAAGAACACTTTGATTATCGTTTTAAAAAACAAAATTTATCAGAAGAATTTTTTTAAAAACCAAAATTTTCTAATTAAATTTTTATTTTCATTACCAGTTTCTACCGACTGTGGAAACAAAATACTTTTTTTCAATTTACAAACTTTGTCATCTCCATAATTTTTCATAACCGGAGGGGGTAACAATACACAGCCCCCTAAACCACCATATAAGTATGCATTTTTTACATCAAAGAAATTAACATTTAATTTTAATTTAGTGCGAACTAACAATGAAAAGATTCAATATTTACAACTGGTGAATAGACTCTGAATAAAATCTATGTTTTAATTTGATTAAAACGCTCCCAAAAGCCCCTTGCTTGTATTTTATTTTTTTCCCAGCATCATCTTGTTTTAAACTATATACCCATTTAGTTTTTTTTAAATTTTTTGATTTCGAAGGTTTTAACGATTTCCAAACTTTTATGTTTATCTAAAGAATTAACATTCTATTCCCAAATTTCCATTTTCCCAAATTAGCACTATTTTTTGCCTCAAAATAAGAGTTTGGTACATTTTCGTTAAATGAACCGACATCTGCTTAGATTTTAGCTTTCCATCTTCAAACGGGGTTTTGGTTTTGTACATCTTTAAATTTCGTAGGGGAGTTGATTCTGCCTGTTGGGGATGACGGGGTTTCGAAGGGGAATTGAATTATCATTCTCAGCTACAGACCCATTATTTATATCAAAATTAGACAATACCCATTTTCTGTATTTTGATTAATTTTTTTCTTTTTTGGGAAATTCAAAAAAAGTCAATATTCCATGCTTCATTTTCAACCCCCCAAATAATTATACCTTTTTAAAAATTCATTGAACTTAACTGATGTTTCTTCCCAATTTTTTTATTTTAATATCAAAAACGATATCCCTCCTTTTTTTAGCATATCCAGCATAATTCCACGTCTTCCTGAACTTCAAATTTATTTTCAGTACTTTCGAACGTGAAAATAGGCCACACAGCCAAATTTTTTGAGATAATTTAAATTCTTAAACCCGTCCAAATTTCTAATGGAATTGTTTTTTTCATGAAATATTTCCCGAATTAGCCAGGTAAGTATCTAGTTGTTCATTTAAAATTCAACCCATTATCAGTTTTTATCTTTTTTTAACCTTTTTCAAAATTTTCATATTTGGTTTTTTAAAATTTAGAAAAAATTTTCAAACACTTATATTTATTTTTTTAAAAAAAATAAAATAATGCCAAAAAATCACTACAATTTCCATAAAATATATTAACCATACGATTCGATATTAATTACCACAGGTCGGATGGAGCAACTCAAGAATTTTGGGGCTTTGACTTATATCAATACTATGATGAGTTTTTCTTTGGGTTTCCTTACTTATATCAAAAAATTTCACATGAAATTATTTACATTATCAATATCAAAAATTTTTTTTTAAGCATATATTTTAATTTTAATAACATAACCTGTTTGCCAAATTTTATAATTATTTGTAAGGTTGGGCGAAATAAAATTCAGAATTATAATAGGTTCTAATTCTAATTTTAATCTACCATTATTTTTTTAAAAGCTTTAGTTTTTAACTTATCATTTTTTATCATAATAATAACCCAATTTTTTCGATTTAATCTTTTCAACCTTATCCATTAAACATGTTAAAGACGAAAATTTCATCTTTAAATTTAGGAAAAACGACATCAGTAATTGTTATTTTAGTAGAATTACAGTGTTTTGTACTCCAGTTTTAGCTGAAACGTTTCCAGTTCCTTGCCACCATCTTTTGTGTTCTTTTCCAAATAAATGTCCATAATTCTGAATAATATTTTTTAACCCACAGATTCCTTACCAATGACAGATGCACCACTATCCAAACCGGGATTTTCCATAGTTTTCCCTTCTGATGGGTGAAATCATAGGGTTTTTTGAAATTGTTTTTTTGTGTTTATTCCTTTGACTTTTACTTGGGGAGTTCTTGTTTCTATAGTAACAACCTTTGCCTGGATTGGCTTTTAAAGATGTAAAAACTTCTTTGGTTCCATATTTTTTCCTGGAAAATGCCTTACAAATCCCATCCATGAGTTTTAATTGGTAAGTTGAAAGTTTTTCTTCCCCTTTGAATTTGAAGAACTTTCCATGGATTTGTCTTTTGAGTTTTAAAATATCGCGCCTTTTTGAGAATTTTCCCTTCAACCCCTAACGGTGTGGTGATACCCCCCGGCCGGGCCAACCCTGGGTTTAAATTTTTGCGATATCCCCGCCTTTGCAATAAATCCCCAAGTTTCGCCGTTTTTTAGACAATGTTTTGGTTTAGCCCCCCTCTTTTCCGGGGCTTCGCCTCGGGCCCATGAAAGTCGCTTTTTTTTTTCCACAGCACTTTTCCCTTGCTTCCCGCGAATTGCAATGTTGTTCGTGAGAGCGATAGTTTAATATAAGAACGGCATCTAAATTTTTGACTGCCATTCCATGTCATCCTTTCGGTTGGTCTTAGGTTTTTTATTTAAGATTACAGAGTCAATCTTTAGGCTAAGGGGAGCTTTTTCTTTAAACCCCCAAATAAAAAGTTCGTTCCGTTCAAAAGGGAATCAAATTTTTTCCATTGTAGGTAGAAAATTTTAAAAGTTCCCCAAAATCACCAACACGTCCAAAAGACTAACCACGCTCTTACCACCTTTTTTGTTCTTTGTGAAATTCCCATCGGGATTCTGACGACTTTTTTATATAAAAAACGAAAATAACAACAAAAAAGAAACAGCCCCCACAGCGACCGTCAGCTATGCCCGTAGGAAGGGGGTTTAAGGGGAAAAAAACGTATGGGGTCCCGATCCTTCCCCCAGAAAAATAGTTCACCGCTTCACCCCAACACTTTGTTACATACGTGGAGGACACGTGAACAGGGGCCCGCCCCCACTCATTTTAAGCACAGACAAATCGTTCCAAATTTAAATGTTTGACATCTTAGGGGGTTGGAAGAATCTGTGAAATTCCGATTTTTCCTCCTCGTTAATTTTTGTTAAAAAATTTTTTGTTAACTGGAAATGCTTAAAAATTTTTTTGGGATTGATTATTTAAATATATGTATTATTGTGACATGCCATCTGTGATAGCTATGACGTGTTGATCCCATGGGGTGGGGAACAAAGATAGACATTTTATAATTTTACAACTTTTTTTAAAAATAACTTAAATTACTTATATATAATGATCAACTTATTTTAATGAGAATAAACCCAAAAATAAACCGAATTTTGTTTGGGAAAGCACAACTAGACACTTATCCAAATATAATTGATTTCTACCAATCTCGCTTTTATATTATATTATCGTTAAAAAGTAACCCCTTCCATTTTTTTGAAGACTCATCTATTCTGCTCTTTTTTGTTTGTACCAGTAAATTACCTTCCTTATAAAAATTTTTACCAAGGGGGGTTTTCCTCTTCCGTGAGTAGGCCGTCTAAAAACTTGTTCCGGGAAACAAGCTTTCTAAGATTTTCCCCGCTCTCACCAAACTTTTTTCCTTTTAAAGTATATCTTTTTTGCTTGTTGCTTGTTTTCTTTGGAGGGGGGAAAAGTTTTTCATCGTGGCCGTCAAAGAACGTAGGAGTTATGTTAGAAGAAGAACGCGAGAGATGTCACAACCCCCTCCAAGAAGAAAAACGTGATTTATTTAAGGGTTCTCAATGCCCTTAATAAATTACGTGCCTAAATTTTTATTTCTGAATCTCTTCGCTTTCTAAGTTTTATTTAAATTTTAACCTTGAATCCTCATTTTAACTTCTATAATTTCCAATATTTATCTTGACTTTAATTTTCATTATTCATCGTAGAATTAAATTTAATATTCAACTTAATTTTAAATTTAAACTCGTGACAGATACACAATAAATTTTATTCCATTAACTAGGCCAACATTAATAATTGTTGTTTAATAATGGTCTATTCTCACTTTTTACATATATACTTAACTCTATATTTAAATATTGATACATTTAAATCTTCTATGTGAATTTTTCCTGGGTGCGCAGACCCAAACTCTGCTTCAGGACAAATATTCCATAGGGAGCTGGGAGTCTGGCTCCACTGCTCCGTGTTGAGGCAAACATATCACTATGGAACACTACTTTCAAGGTCTGTCACCCTGAAATAAAAACTCTCTAAGTTACTTTGTCAAATTTATGTTTACATAATACCAATAAGTTTCACAATTATATATCATTTGTAAATCACAATAAACTTTCATTTCCATCCCACATCTGGTTCCATAAAACTCCCAATGAGCCGCGCAGCGCCGTTAATATTATTGTTAGTGCCCTGACTACGCCGCGTTTCCCTGAACCAGATGCATCATAATATGGAACAATACAACAACATATATATACATACATATTATACAATTACAAACATTTTTCAATAAACCATTAAAACAAATAACCAAAGGAATTGTCGCATCTCACGAAGTCATACATCGAAGCAAACAAATGCGCAATTACAATTGTTTTCTCCAAAGAGAAAAAATTTTAACAAGTCAAAAGTTCAAAAATAAATATACACTCATTGTAGTGTCAACTTTTGCTTGGCTTATAACTTTTAAACACCGCCCGAGACTTCCTTCTTTGCAATAATTCTTCCGACCACTTGTTGAAAGATCATAAAAAATGAAACAATACAACCTGATTTTTTATTAGTCCCCGCACATGACGTCCAATGACGAGGTGCTACCATTTCTTTCCCCCTTTCTTATTCCTTGTCTGCACTGGAATTTTTTTTATTTGCCTGCTGTGGGGGCTTGTAGTCCCCCTTTGTCGGTTTTCCCTTTTTGCTTGTCTTGTTTCCTTGGCCGGTCGGGACTCCTGATCCTTTCTCAGGCGGGGCCTCGGTTGTCCCGTCGGTCCATCTTGAATTTCCCAGTTGTCCCCCGTCTTGTTTTTTTTCCTACTTATATAAAAAATTACTGGATGACAATGGTCTTTTTTTTAAATTTTTGGGTCCCTTTCTCTGCCACTTTCTCTGTGGTCCACGCCTGATCCATCCGCCCTTTTTCTTCCCCTTTTTAGCTAGCCTTTCTTTTTTTTTTTTTCTGTCACTTGTAAATGAACCGGGGAAGCGATCTGACCAGTGATCTGCGTTTATCGGCCCTTTTATCTGTTTTTTTCTTTTTAATATTGTTTTGATTGGCGATTAACCCCTTTTTTCCCTCTAACTCACGTTTCCCCGAAGATTTTTTTTTTCCTATAGTGTGATTTCCTTTTTGATTTTTGATGTACATTTTCCGAACTACCTTTTCCCCGGGGACGTGATCTAATACTATCTGGGCTACCTGTTTTTAACCCCCGACCTCGTCCTTTTTTCTATGACGATATTTTCCCTTTTTTTGATCAACTTTAAAACCGTTAATTTTTTTCCTGACTTCCATATTACAATATTTTTTATTATTTCTTACTTCTAATACTCTATGGGGGTCCTTCAAATTTTTTTTTAAATTTGGAACAGATTTTATTGGGCTGCTGAACTTAAAGGGTGTTTCCTAATAAGCCCCAATCATTTACCTTAATTTGTAAAATTCGTTTTCCCCCCCATTACAATATTTTTTCCCCCCTTTTTCTGCTTAGTTTTCGTACTTAGTCTAGCTTCTTTAAAAATACTTTTTCGATGTTTCTAACTGTAAATTTCGATCCATCTGAAATCATTACTTTTTTTTTAAAAAGGGGGGTTCAATTTTCGCCCCAAAAAATAATTCCGCAGGTGATTTTCCCGTTGTTTCATTCACCGCCGAAAGGGGGAAAGCGAAAACAAAGTCACGTAAAAATTGATCCCGATCGTGTTGATCATTAACATAATTTCTCATTTACTATATCTCGATTAACTCTTTCTAGTCCGATTTGCTTGTGGCCTATAAAGCAACCCGTCTTCACATGCCTTATGCCTAATCTTTTATTTAAAAGTTCAAAAATTTCGGGTATAAATTGGGGGCCATTATCCATTAATTTTATTGGGCTCCAAAAGGGGATATAAAAATTATCAAAAAAAAAATCCGCTATTATACGAGACGAGGCCTTTTTTAAAAGGTATAATTTCAGCCCATTTGCTGAAATGATCGGTTATTACTAAAATATAGCGATTAGTCTTATTCTCGATATAGGATACGGGCCTAACAAATCTAACGTCACTATCTCATTTGGATAATTTGATATAATCATTTTTAAACGACCAGGTTGCGACATAGCCATCCTGTGATGACTATGTCTTTAGGATCCGCGTAAGCTAGAGGGTGTGGGATTATCAAAATGATGAGGGCAAAATTGGATTCTTAATACAACTTTTATTAAGAATAACTTATATTACTTAATTCTAATTGACAACTTTTTTTAAAATGAGAGTTAACACCCAATTAAACCTTATATTCAAGTCAGATCCCCAACTAGATCATTTTTTCTTAATTATAATAAATTAACCGATTCATCCCAATTTTCCCATCAAAATATTACCTTTTACAGAGCCTCCTTCCTTCAACGATTGAGTAATACCTATAATGTAACTTTATATGCGAAGATTCCAACTTCTTTATAATGAACGTATCTTTCTTCCAGAGCTATAGGACATCTAACTCTTGATCCGAATGATTCCACACTAAGTTATCTCTAAACTTGCCGCTCTTTCTCATCAAAGCTTCTATCCTTTTAAAGTATATCTCATTTACATATTTGATCCGTTTATCTTCTTGGTATTGGGTTGGAAAGGTTTTGCCATTAATCGTGGCCGTCAAAGAACTTAGGAGTTATGTTAGCAGAAGGACGCGAGAGACGTCACAACCCCCTCCAAGAAGAAAAACGTGATTTACTTAAGGGTTCTCAATGCCCTTAATAAATTACGTGTCTAAATCTCTATTTCTGAATCTCCTCGCTTTCTGAGTTTTATTTAAATTTTAATCTTAAATCCTCATTTTAACTTTTATAATTTCCAATATTTATCTTGACTTTAATTTTCATTACTCATCTTAGAATTAAATTTAATATTAAGTTAAATTTAAATTTAAACTCGTGACAATAAATTTTACTCCATTAACTAGGCCAACATTAATAATTACTGTTTAATTCATGCCCACTCTCACTTTTTACATACAATCTCTTAAAGTAACTATACACTTAAATTTTCTAAAAATTTTCCTGGTGCCAGACCCAAACTTTGCATCTTTATCATCACTGCATATGGAGCTGGATTTTCTGCTCCATTTTTTCCGAGTTGAAGTCACTAATTTCTACAAATTTTCAGGGTCTGTCTCCCTGAAATGAAAACTCTCTAAATTATTGTTTCCAATTTATGTTTACATAATACCAATAAGTTTTACAATATTTATTCATTATATATTATTTGTAAATCACAATAATTTTTCATCTCCATCCCCACATCTGGTTCCAAAAATCCCCAATGAGGCGCAGGCCCGTTATTATTTTTGTTAGTGCCCTGACTACGCCGCGTTTCCCTGAACCAGATGCCCATAATAATACGTAACAATAAAACAAAATATATATATACACATATTATACAATTACAAACATTTTTTCAATAAACTATTATAACAAAAAACCAAAGGAATTTTCTCATCTCACGAAGTCATACATCGAAGCAAACAAATGTGCAATTACAATTGTTTTCCCAGAAAAATTTTAACAAGTCAAAAATTCCAAAAAAAAATATACACTCATTGTAGTGTTTTAACTTTTTTCTTGGCTTATAACTTTTGCACCGCCCGAGACTTCTTTCTTTGGTAATTCTTCCGACCACTTGTTGGAAGATCATAAAAAATGAAACAATACAACCTGATTTTTATATGGTCTCCCACCATACGTCCAACGATGAGGTGCTACCACTTTTCTTTCCTCGGCTGCACTGGAATTTCTTGTTTTGCTTGTTGTAGGGCTTGTAATCTCCTTGTCGGCCTTTCTTGATTTCCCTGTTGTGTCCTTGGCTGGTCAGGATTCCTGTTTGCTTTTCTCCGGCTGTGGCCCAGGTTGTACGTGGGTTCATCTGGAACTTCAGTTGATTCTGTTCTGTTCTTCTTTCTACTTCTAGAAATAGTGCACTGGATGACAATGGTCTTTGTTAATGTTATTGGGTCCTTTTACCTGCCACTTTCTCTGCTGGTCCACTTACACTTTGGCTCCTCCCCTGCTCTCTTAATTCCCTTTATGTACCTTGTCCTTTTTACTTTTCCTGTCACTCCCAAATGAACTAGGAAACGATCTGACTATTGATCTGCGTTTTATGGTTCCTATCCTTATTTTTATATTGATTTGATTGGCTACCAATCCTTTTTGCCTCTAACACGTTCACCGCAGATTTTCTTTCCATAGTGTGACTCATTTAATCCTTGATGTACTTTCCGAAGTACTAGTTTCCTGACTTGATCTTATACTATTTGGGATACCTGTTCCTAATTCGACCTCGTCACACATTTCCTATGACGATATATTCTTATTGATCCCGTTAACCGTTAATCTTTTTCCTGATTTCCATATTACAATATTGTTGTTATTTCTTACTTCTAATACTCTATAAGGTCCTTCAAATTTTTTGTTTAAATTTAGCGCAGACTTTGTTGGCTGCTGAACTTAAAGGGTGTGTTTCTAATAAGACCCAATCATTTACCTTAATTTTTATGTCTTTTCTTCGTCTATTATAATATCTTTCCCACCTTTTCCTGTTTAATTTTTCGTACTTAGTCTGCTTCCTTCGCTTTCGATATTTTGTATTTTGAATTTTTGAACTTTCGAGATCATAACTAGTTTTGAAATGGTGTAATCAATTTTCGACCCCAAAATAATTCAGCAGGTGATTTTCCGTTGTTTCATTCACCGCCGTACGAATAGCGTAAACAAACTCGTAAATTGATCCCGAAGTATCGTGTTGATCATTAACATAATTTGCAATCATTTGTACTATATCTCGATTAACTCTTTCAGTCAATTTGCTTGTGGTCTATATATGCAACAGTCTTCACATGCCTTATGCCTAATCTCTTTCACTTAAGTGCTCAAAAATTTCGGATATAAATTGGGGACCATTATCACTTGTGAATTTTATTGGGCTCCCGCCAACGCGATATAAAGTTAAAAAATATCAAATTTATTATACGAGATGAGGCCTTTTTTTGCAGAGGTATAATTTTAAGCCCATTTGCTGGGAAATGATCAGTTATTACTAAAAATATAGCGATTACGTCTTATTCTCGATATAGGATACGGGCCTAACAAATCTAACGTCACTATCTCATTTTGGATAATTTGATATAATTGGATTTAATCGATCCAGCTGGTAACGCGTTTTTTATAGTTATTAACTTGGCACATATAATGTAGAACATATTGATCAATGAATTTTCTCATGTACGAAATAACAAACGTCGATTTTTTATGATACGTTTTAAATCTTCCCATGTGTCCAGCTATTGGCTTGTCATGAAATTCTCTCATTATTTCATTCCTTAAAGATTTTGGGAATGTATACACGCATTTCACCTAATGACGTTGCGTGTTTCGCATAAAATAACAATCCTTCAATTAAACGGAAATCGTGGGACCAATTCTCACATATCGTTGCATTAACCAAGTTATCTTCCGGGTTTTCTAAATATCTATATATATGACCTAATTCTGGATCATGCTTTGTTCTGTGTGCTGTTCCACGAAATGAGTACTAAAATCTCTGATTATGGCACAATTAACTTTTCTCTATTTATGCTCACAGGATTCCTTGATAGTATATCTGCCACCATTTTGAGTTCCCGGTCTATGTTACATTCTATATTAAATTCCGCTAATTTGAGTGCCCATCTGATCATCTCTCGACAAATTTTCCATGCGTTAGGCGTGTTAAGGCAGCGTGATCTGTATAACTTTAATTGGCATCGTTCCTAAATATGTTCGGAATACTGCTAGACATTCTCTCTTTCGGTTACCGTATAATTCCTCGCTGCGTTGTTAAAGGTACGTGAAGCAAATATAGCAGGTCTGGTACAATAACCCAGGTGCAGCACTGCTCTCCCAAACCGATTGAACTGGCATCTGTAAATAACTCGAATGGCTTTTGAAAGTTTTGGTAATTTTAAAACTGGCGCCTTTGTTACAGCGGCCTTGACCTCTTCGGTGCCTTTTGCGCCTCATTGGAAAAGACGAATTTTTTAATTTTCGTTTAAGATATAAAATTAGCTCACAAAGATCCGCATAATTTTAATAAATTTCGCGTACCACTGGGACGCCAAAAACTTGTGGACACACCTCTTTTTGAGTTACAGGGTGGTTCATCTCTAGTATGGCTCGAACCTTTGTCTCATCCGTTTTGATTCCTTTTTACTAATAATTAATCCTAAATACTTCAATTCATCGCACCCAAATTTACATTTATCTTTATTTAATGTCAATCCACTCGCATCTTGTAACAACTAAAAAACTTTCCTTAAATGTTCAACATGGTGAGTGAATGATGGAGACGTTATTATAACGTCGTATATACATTCATAAACTTCCTATCACTGGTTTTAGGATTAAGTCAATTACCTTTTTGAAAATTGGGAGCTGCCCTGATAAACCGAATGGCATCCGCTTGAAAGCATAAGTGCACTTTTACTACGAATGCGGTCTTGACAATATCACTGGGTTTACTGCCATTTTGAAAGTACCCACTTCTTAGATCAAAGTGTGACATTATTGTTGTATAGGGGATGTTCGTTATTAAATCATCTATTAACGGTAAAGGGTATCGCGGATACTTTGTGATCGAATTTAGTTTTTCTATAGTCTACGCGAATATATGCTTCTGGATTATCCGGTGGTAACCCATTATTTTTTTCTTTTTGTAAGCTTACATCTGGTGACGTACGGGGATTGAATTGGAACAATCGTTTCCCTCGTAACATTTTTTGTATCAATGAAAATCAATTATCGCTTGTTTTTGCCGGTCATATCTGTATGGCCTGGAAACTACTGGTGGATTATTTCCGTGTCAATTTCATGGTATAAAACATAAGTAAGACCTGGTTTGTCTGAGAATAATCCCTTAAAACTACTAAACAAATTTTGTGATTCTTGTTTTCTGCCTCCTCAATTTTGTCTTAGGGCAAATCCATTTCCGGCATTTTCCTCTTCAATTGGATTCAACCACCCTATTTATTTTGAGAATCGGGAATTTTCAGAATTTTCGGTCAAAATCTAAAACGATCCTTGATCCACTTATAAATCAACACCTAGAATACATGGGTATTCCAAATCCGTCAACACATGAAATGGCAAGGTCTTTCAAATTGTCTGATGCAGATATTCAATTCTACAATTCCCATGTTTTGGCATTTCGCACCCTGTGCTGTTATTACCTAGACTCGCGATTTTTAATTTGCTTATAAAAATATTTTCTATATACTTCTTCCGATATAAATGATTTATCTGCTCCGGTGTCCCATAACTTTCAAAAAGTATTGTTGGCCCCAATAAAATAAGACATTAGGGGAAGCTCTACCGGGTGATATACATATCGGGAGAAAGCAATTGATGCTCTCTTGCCGATTCCTTTTGAGGTTGATCTTTACTTTACAACATTCAATCGTCCCCCTTTGCATCCTATCGCCTCGACTGAAATTTTCCTCAGGCCCTATTTCCTACGGTCCCACACTCTATTAAAATTATCATTTCGCTTTCATTTCAGAAATTAGTAACCCTTTCGTTGAATCTCTGATCACCATTCTGAAATCTATTCCTCTCGAACCCTCTATTACTTTGGCAGCTATTCTCCTTAAAAAATCATTTCTGCCATTATTTGGTCTACGCCCCAGCCTCAAATTCTCCAGTTTCTGCGATTAGCATCAAAGTGCAAAGGCATCCTATGCGCGTTTTTGACCTCGTCTTTCTACATTATCACTATTCTGTGAACCCCTTTTTTAATTTGTAAGAATACTGCCTCTCTTCAAATTTAGCCAATATTTCCAAAAAGTTGTACACGGTGTTCTGCGGATTGCGAACTTCCGCATGAAAGTCTTGGATTTGTGGTCGAGTCTAACAAAATGTGATCAACCAATTCCGCCTGCGACATCCCTAGCTCTAAATTCTTACGAATTTACCTAGTAAATCCATGTAAACAAAATCTGTTTGGCTCCTGATTTCTTCCCTGCTGTGACGCGAAAAACCTAGCCTCAATTCTTTCTTATTTTGATTGCAGGGAAAAGCTTTCGCTAATTCAGCAGGCTTTGCGCGAAATCCGTGGCTGTATCTTGCACTAGCACCGATCCAAATATTGGTACCAATCTTGAGCCCTTCCCCTGAGATGACTTTTCAAATAAGCACATGACAGATTACTGGGGATTTCAAGTAACTGTATTTGATTATCTATTGCTTCCAAAAACTCCGTTACATTCAGACCCGGAAAAATACATTTTCAGGTAATATACTAAATCTCACTCCTGCATTACCTAGCAGAATTAGAATGTTCCGGGCTCCAATGTGTCATAGCCATCTGTGATAAGCTATGACGTGTTGAATCACGTAAAGTTAGAAGGTGTGGGATTATCTAAAAGGATGAGACATTTTATAATTCTTAATACAACTTTATTAAGAATAGCAAATTACTTATATATATAATGATCAACTTATTTTAAGTCGAGAATAAACCACAAAATATAAGCTGAATATTGTTAAGTCAGAACGCACAACTAGATCACTTATCCTAAATATAATTGATTATCTACCTAATCTCGTTTTCTATATTATATTATCGTTTTAGAAAGTAACCTTCCTACTGTGATTTGAAGACTCATCTATTCTGCTACTTGTAGATAGATGTACTCTTAATACCAATTACTCTTCCTTATAAAATAATATTATTTATCGAAGGTGGGCGTTTCCTTCTTCTTCCTTGTGAGTAAGGCCGTCTAAACACTTGTTCGAACTGTTCCGCACTAAGCTTTCTCTAAGATTGCCATCGCTCTCACCAAACTTTCTATCCTTTTAAAGTATATCTTATTTGCATTGTTGCTTTGTTTCTCTTCTTGGTATTGGGTTGGAAAAGTTTTGCCATTAATCGTGGCCGTCAAAGAACGTAGGAGTCATGTTAGAAGAAGAACGCGAGAGATGTCACACCATAGCTTAAGTAATCCACTACACTTTTCTCTTTGACGCATTCTATTTAAAAAATAATACTAATAATCGTGATGTTTTTATTTGCTTTTGTACTTATAAAGCAAATTTGAGTTTCTCTTTTGAGGAAGGAAAGAAGCGAAAGACAAAAAGAAAATTTTAATGACATAAACATAGAAATCATCAGGAAGTTCTGACATCAAGAGAGTAAGAAAATTTCTCAGAAAGGAAGAAAACGTAATGCAGTCATTTTGTATGCACATGCATTTTATTCTTCATCACGGATAAATGGCCGAGGACGTCACCTAGGTTTTCCTTTTCCCCCACCCTGCCAACAAAGATTGACCCTCCACAAATTTAACATCCTATCAAACCCTCTCTACATCATGGGTCTTTTTGTTTTGTATCTTTTGTCTTGCTATTTGTTTGTTTTGTATTATTGAGAAACTCTAGATCAGGGTTTCCAAACTTTTATCAGTAACTATCCCTTTCGAAAAAAAGGGTTTTCTTTCAGTCCCATTTTCTGTAATATATAGCATACAATATAACAAATATGCTAAAAAAATTGCCCCAAAAAAGTTTTACAAGAATAATTTAACTAAAAATATTGTCAGAAAATTAGGGAGAAAACGTTTTATAAGATTTCTTTTATTTTTCTAATTTTATAAGTATAAACAAGTTTTCAGAAACATAGATTGTAATTGCATATTAGTTCAATTTCAATTAATCTAGTAATAGGCTTTATGTATTGATACAATTTTATTATTTAATATTTGACCTGAAATTTTGCTTATCATTTTCATAATCACCTAACTAACGCAACAAATATAAGCATTTATTTTATTAAACAATTTTTCAATTTTACTGATTATATGTAAAATGTATTATAATTGTTTATAAAAAATCTAGGCTTTGATGCTTTTTTGTAAAATTTTTGCCGCCTATGCGGTATAGCGGTTAGTGACGCCAACTGCTGTACCGTAGGGCCTGGGGATTTAAACCGCAGGTGAACCTGGATAGCTGTAAATGTATAGTGCCTTTGAAGCATGGTAGGACTCTAAGTAGCCATCTAGCCACAAATCATCTCGAGAGGTTAGGGGACCCAGTTTATTATCATTGTTTTATCAAAATTGGGGTTTGAACTTTTATTATAATATAATAAAAGATAAATGAAAATTTTACCCGTATGAAAGAAACAACTTAGTAGGGCGCTGTAGATTTGATCGGTAAAATCTAAAATTAAGTAAAAATGGCTCCTTAGTATCAGGTTATAAACACATGCAGAATGCACAAGATTTTTTTCACACAGCTCTAAAATTGTATGCAATCAGAACGATGTGTTTCTTAACGTATGGAAACAAAATGAGGTGTGAAAACAAATTAGACACAAAATATGAGAAATGCGACTGCAATATTTGCACTAAGGCTAGTGCAAATTATTTGCAATTGAGTGAAAAAAAAAATGCAAACATATCCCAATTACTAGGTATAATACATGGGTAGGTGACATCTGGAGCATAGTTTATTATTAATGCGTGAATTATATTAAAATAGTATAAATTTTTTTTAATAAGAAATACACAATACTTTTTACAATCTATAAAGTACCTATATAACAAGTTGATTAAATTTAAATATTGTTTCAGGATATATTTTTCTAATAATTGAATGGGGTTCCCCCCAAATGTCTTATAGTTCGTAGGGTTCAAGTCTACAATAAAAAATTGAAAACTTATAAATATCTATATACCAGAATGGATTACGTTCTTTATATGGAAATTTGTATAATTTCAAGTATTTGTGCATCTTATTTATTTAAACTGAAAATTTTGTTTACATATATAATAGCTTTAATTTGCAACACCTTTTTAATTTTATTATAATATAACAGAAGGAATATTAAAATGCACACATTATTTTATCTTTTTGTATACTTTCTATTAGATTGTGAATATTCTATTGTTTTACTACCATAGGTTCCACGAAATAATTTTATACTCGTCAGCACAATGTCTAGCAAAACTAAATAGTTTTCTAATGCAAAATACACCCTTTTCCATTTGTGGAAAAAAAACCACGTAAAATGGAGAGGAAAAGAACTTATCGGTGTATCAACAATTCAATGTGTTTGAAATCGTTTAAACAAAGACACTCCTAAATTTTATATTACAAACTCTCTCACGTAAAATACACGGTAAATCTCCACACTGACTGTAAACATTTTTAATGTCATTCCAGAGAAAATTATGTTTAAGTGAAATATATTTTTCAATGTGAGGTGGATATAAAAACAAAATTAAACTCTGAATACGCTAATGTGACTGCATTTAATCTCAATAAGACCCACAAAAAAAAAGGGTTTCAGAGCAATTTGGCGAAAAGAATCATTGATTCATTGCATTATTATTATTCATTATGTAACGTATGGTATTGAAAAATAAATAAAATCAATAATAATTCATTCCATTTTTTAAATTTTCACTCCAATAAATGTTTTGTAATGGGTTTTAAATCTATTATAAAAGTGTATAATCTTTATATATATGCAGCCACCAGGATTTAATGATTTCCTGCAAGGTCATTTGGTTTGGCCATCCCTGTTCTAAGTCAAGATCCGGACAGCGAGAATGACGCGGAGTGCAGCTTTGTATTCGCGATCTGTAAACTTGAGCGATGGGGAAGAAGGCAATAAAGAGGGTCAGTTGGTTTCGCATAAACGTTGTCACAGACATTAAAAAGTTAAGCGGAACCCACCAATCGAAAGAAGAATGCAGCTCTCCTTATCTTTAGTTTTGAACAAAAGTAGAAAGGGGGTTAGTGTGTTTCAAACGGTTGGGAGGAACAGGCAAATACATCCTAAACTGGGAAAAAGGGAAGAGTCTAAAAGTGATGTCATTTTCTTTCATCATGACAGCTGTCAGAACATATATGTAATCCTCGGAAAGTTGAATAAAAGTAGAAAATTTGGAAGAATATTGTTAGCACATAAAAATGTTTATTTCAAAATCGAGAAAATAATTGAAATAAAAAAAGGCAAATAATTCATCTTTTATGAAGGAACTATTTACATTCGATCATTACGACATGAGTACTTCGCCCTTCCTTTGGACACGCCCAATCCCCCCTCCCAGAAGAGGGCGCTTTCATCGTTTTCGTGTTTCGATTTCTGTCTAAGGGCCCCTTAAATGGACAACTTAAGGTATCCGACTACGTTCGTAACAGTGATTTTGCAAAAGCCTATAAATGGATAATATTTATGATATTTAGTGTCACTTAGATTTGAAAATGTATATAATATTGTTTTAAGAATATTATAAGAATAAAAAATTATTTAAGCGCAATATTTTGACAAAAAATGAACATAGAATGACCCATTTTCAAAACTTTCTTTTTTTATGAAAAAGGCTTCTATATTATACAAATATTTTGCCTGGATATATAGTTCAGACCTCTGTACAGAGGCTGAACTAGAATTTTTGAAATATATTACTTAGAAATGGATTTATCCATATTTTATTACAACAGAGAGTAGAAATTTTAAGAAAAAAACGCCGATAATTATTTCAAGTGGTAGTAACTCCGAAAATAATGTGAATTTTTCAAAAATCCTAGTTCAATAAGTTCCTAGTTTATATAAGCACGCACGCACGCACGCACGCACGCACGCACGCACACACACACACACAATATTATTATTATAGAAGAATTTTTTATAGAAGAACGTTTTGAAAAAAAGGTTATTCTAAGTTAATTTTTTGCCAAAATATTGCATTTAAATTAATTTTTTTTGTCATAGTGTCCTTAAAACAATTTTATACATGTATTCTTATCTTAGTGACACTAAATATCATGAAAATTATCCATTTATACGCTTTTTTAAAATCACGGATCCGAATGTAGTCGGATACCTTAAGAAAGGTTTGGATGTGTAAACTCTTGTAGATGTAAAGTTATTAATAACATGTTGTGGATAGTTGAATACTGCCGTCCAACGGATCTCGCTATATCCCGACGAATTTTTCCATCTTTTCATATTTTCACATTGATTTTACGCTCACTGATACTAATTTCCTTCTTTTTATTTTCCATGTCCTTGAATTGCTTCGTATCTCACAAAAACGTGAGAATTATTGCGTCACAATTTTCTTAAGCTATTTTACTTGATAACTAAATGCAAAAACTCCGTTAACCTATGCCTGTCGATACAAATTCCAAGAATCAAGAATATTCAAATAGTGAGCGCAGACTTTTTCTACCTACTATTTGTGTGTTTTGCTACAAAGCTCCCGTTTTCCTAAGTAGTTTTAATTCAAAATTAACGAATTCTTGCATGCTCAATATTTAAATAACAGTAAACAAATTCGTGAAGTTTATTAGAAAAAATTATATTTCTATTAAATTTTACCTTTGCTATATGATTTCTTATGAGTGAACGCAGACTTTTTCTAGCTAGTGTACACTATTTAGAAAAAATTATCAAATAAATGTTTATAATATTACATGCAAATGACCACCTGAACGAGTACGAACCTAGTAACGAGTATTTGACAAAGTAAAAAGTAGATTGATCTGAAAAAATTTGGGCAAACCAAGATGATGGTGAATTTTAGATTCGAAATTTCTTTCTAAAATCACGATTCAGTCATTCTTAATGAAATAGAATATAAAATAGTTATTAGTTTATATCAATAGTGTCTAAATTTAATTATTTATTTTCTTCCGATAAAATGTTTTGTGGTCAAAATGTTGCCCCCCCCCCCCGTCAAATATGCAAATGTAAACAATATTCCATTTTGTTCTACAAGACCTAATCTGAAATCTGGCAACTCTGCTGAGGTCATCCATATAATTAGGTAAGCACAAAAGAGTTATTTTATTCAATTTTCAAAGCAAGAAAAGAAAATACAGAATAATTAATAGTATAAATTTTGACACATGAATAAGCAATTAATCAACATGAAATCTAAACTACAAAATGTTTCTCCAAATTTCATTCAAGGGAAGTAAACGTATAATAAATTGAATGTTAATGCTCATATAAAATGGATGAGTTAAGTTTTTTAATTCAGTGTGTACAATTCACTATGAGATGTTTAGAGAATTGTAATTTTTCCCTTGTAATACTGGATGAAGTATGAAGACTATTTAATTGCTCTTTTTTATCTGCATCCTTTGATTACTTCATGATTTTTTTTTCTCGTATTAAATAAAATTTGCTGATCTTTTTAATTTCCGATGATTGAAATAATGATTCCCCTTCTACTGCAATGATTCACCAATGAAAACTTCGAAAACTTAAGACGCCAATCAACGCTCGGTTGATGTAGAACAGGCACAAATGTTTTGGCTACAAGGTTGCTGGTATTAGATTGTGCGGGTAGCTTTTGGAATTAGCTCTACATTATTTTGGTATAGATTTGTGAGAATTATAAAACTTGAGATTTAAGTATTTTGTTTTGTTAAGTCGTTTGTTTAAGTTGGAATTTAAAGTTAAAATCATGTTTTCCACGCCAAGGCGAACAAACATGCATCCTGAATTCGGTAAGTGATTAAATCTTCGTATACTTGATGATTATTACTCCTCACTCTTTTTACACGATTTTGAAATAACGCGGACCACCAACATACTTTTTTACATGAATTTTTTTCATTATAATTGCATTTTGTGTTAAAGTCTTTTGGATGAGAACGATTTGATCGAATTTATGACAGTTTATTATTATAAAGAAGTCTATATAAGGATGAATTCAAAGGTGAAGTTCAGCTATTAACAGCTGAGATTTAATTCGGGAAGGCTTGAAATTTACTACAAGTTTTGAAAAACATTTTCTTGATCCTGACATAGCTCTTGCATTAAAATTTAAACGTAATCATAAGAATTGTACAGCAAAAGAAATCAAGAATTTTGTCAGCAACTTGAGAAACCAAGAAAAGGCCGCTTATAATTGACTTCTTAACAAAAAAATCCAACAAAGGCCGTCTCAATGACGGAAGAAATTCTTCATTTAAATCTCGAAGTAGACAGAAGTGCGAGAGACATATCTGTCACATCTACGGATGACGGCATTTTTGATCAAGTTCGTAATAAACGCGCTTGCTTGAAATAAAATAGCAATGTTATAGTAGTTTTATTCTTAATTACAATTTTAATTTTTGAAACTAGTTTGATATAACGGGGCACGTACCAAGTTGTTTATGTTCACCAAGGTGGGCAATAACATTACTATATAGTTACCTTGATATTTTTGCAGTTTTTGGAAGTTTTCAGTACTTTTTAATTGATATTCATTTTTAATTTTAACATATATTATGTAACTATTTTGTTAATAATATAATACTAAAATACAATTATTATTATTATATGTGATCATAACACATTCGTTATTTATAATTGTTTTTCTTATATCTATTATAAATATTACTACATATGTTATTTTTAATTAATATGTCATTTTATATTTGTAATTATCACATTTTGTTATTCATTTATAATTATTAAAATGTTACTTATTTAGAATTATTACGTTATTTGAGTGTTGTGTATAATTTTTATAATATTACAATACGATGATTATTCTTTTTTATAATTACTATTAAATTATACTATACCATACATACTGTATGAATATTATATATGATTGCTATTAAATTATAAGATTATTATATTCTGCATAATATTATTAGTACATGTGTGTGTTACTTTTTATTATAATGAAATTTAATACATTTCAGCTTTCATTGATATAATAAACCCAAAAAATAGCTTTATTATTGTGTCTTGAAATTTGTGGCCGCGGTAGCCTAGTGGTCTGAGTATCGGATCGTGGCTAGTTTGTCACGCGTTCGAACCCAGTACCACTAAAGACCCACCGTGTAAGGGCGCGATGCACGTTAAATCTGTCAAGATCTCAAACGTCTTTTCGTTGTTGTGGTGTGGCAGTTAGGAGAGAGGAGGCAGCTCAGGTGTGATCCTCGTCACTGGACCATGGTTCAAAATTGCGAGGTCCGTCGCCCTAAGTCCTCGTGTATAGCTGAACAATGCAACGTTAATATTCACTCACTTATATCTTGAAATCTAAGTAATTTGTCTATTTGCAAATTTAAACATTGTTATTCTTATTGTATTTTTATATCTCTTTTCGATTTTATTTCCTTGAATTTATATTTTTTACTTAAATTTTTGGTTGATTTGTCGAATCGGCCGCTTTTCGCGCCAAGTGTTTTCTCGCCAAATCGATAATTGCGCTAAATCTGGTAACCCTTCTGAATTTGTTCTTCAGTGAAGGAGAAGTTTTTGACAAAAACGCGACAAATAAGCGATTTTTTCTAAATTTGGCGGAGAAGCGGCCGATTCGACAATTTCACCTTTTTTCTAAATTAATTGCTACTTCATCACAATGACTTATTTTTGATGTGTGAAAATTTGAATACATGCACCAGTTACTGGTTTACATGTCAATTCAGAATTTATGCGCTATATATTGTAAGTTTGACAATCAATGGACTAGAGCTTATAAGGAAATCGCTGTATGTTATTAAGCAATGGTACAGAGAGAAGAAAATTTTCAATTTTAATATTTTCTAAAATTCATTCAGACGTATATTCTATTTTTTTTATTAACGAAAACTGATTTAAAAAAACTTGAAGTGCTAATAATGGAATCTGCGTAGTTACGTAGTTATTCAAATATATTCTTATTTAGTTAACACATTGCATGCGGGCAGTGGCATAACGGAGAATATCAGGCCCCCCCCCCTCCTGCAAACTCAAGTTTTGGGCCCCAAGCTCAAATACGTACTTCACGTCTGTCAAGTTTTTTGCCCCTCCCCCTGCAATGCGAGGGTGTACGTTACGCCACTGCACGGGGGATATATTTCGTTAAGAATTTACGCGTGTAGCGAGCACTTTCTGGAGAATTTTGCAACACATACTTGATAATAAATAAGTAAATACTTTCACGTGACCCGCGTGCGGATCCAAGGGAAGGCAGATTGTAAAAAAAAAAAAATTTTGTTAAAAAAATTATTTCTTTTTTTTTTTTTTGAAAAATTAAATTTTTTTTTAAATGCACAGACGATTTAAAACAGGATTAGTAATTCATTCGCGTTGTTGTCATCCCATCCTAAATTCAATACATACCTCATAATTTCCCGAAAATAAATTTTAACCCCAGAATATAGCTGGAGTACCTTACGATTTTTTTAAAACTATATTCCTTCCGATTACGATCGTAGTACCCGATTTGATTCTTCTTACCTTAGTACTGTAAAACAGTGTGAGGGCTATCGGCTACAGTCCTCGTAATTTTGAACTGGGCTGCGGTAGCCCAGTGGTTAAGGTATCGGATCATGGCAGACATGTCAAGAGTTCGATCCCAGTATCACTAAAGACCCGCCGTGTAGGGGAGTGATGCACGTTAAATCTGTCGAGAGCTCAAACGTCCTCCCGTTGGTGTGGTGTAGTAGTTAGGAGAGATGTTGTCAGCTGAGGTGTCGTCCTCGTCACTTGACCATGGTTCAAAATGACATGGTCCGTCGCCAAAAGCCCTCGTGTAGCTGAACAGTGCGACGTTTATGTTCACTCTCTTACTTTGAACTTCGGTCAAGAGACAAAGACGAGACACCTGAGCTGACACTCGCTTTCCAAACTTCCACACCGCACCAACGTGAGGGCTTCGAGCTCGGAAAATTTAACACATTTATGCATATGGTGTTGCAATGCAATGTGGCAATTTCAATCGGATTGTTGCATATAAGTGTGTTGCAAACAATACAGAACATAAAGTTAAAATATAGATTTTAATTAACCCAGCACTTCTCGCATTTGTCATATCCACCGTCTTTTTTCAACGCTCCTTCTGAACCTTTTTTGGAAAGTGGATAGTTTCTTGTGTAGCTGATTTTAAGGACATATTCTTTGAGAGGCCTTAGTTTGTAGGCGAATTTTTGGATAGCCGCCTCTTCGGTTATGTCATATCCTGCGCAGGAATCATCGTTTCAGGTCTGATTACATGAACACGTTTTAAATCTTTCTGATGCTATGGCGTATTATTGTAGTTATAATGAAGAAGTGTGATATTTAAGTAACTTAATAGATACAGTATTTAATAGTGAGATATAGTACAACAGTATTTTCGGATGAAGAAATTCTCTTCGCGGTTATGATGAGGAAGAATCAAATGATGAAGAGTATACAGAGCAAGTACGGTTCCTCCGCTGAAATCGATCCAGATTTAGAAGAGGGAGACACTGTTGAATAAGAATGTAGAGACACAAAAACATTTGGGAAGAACTTAATTGTAAAGGAGACAATTGGTACACATCTGATCTACTTTCAGATGAACTTCTGAAAAAAAAATATTGCTGGAACAATAAGAGAAAATAAAAGAAGTTCCAAAATTTTTGAATTTAAAGAACGGAGAAGTTTACTTCTATGTCTTAAGTTTTATAAAGATACAGATTTAAAAAAAAAATTAGATCCAGGGAAAACATTGCATTCACTCGGGACGAGATTAAATGAGTGTATAAATAATGTACTGAATACCCTTATAAAAAGAAAAGAAAAACTAAATTTACGTGTGAAAAATGTAATAAACATATTGTATTTCCTAATTTTCTTTCTTTTTAACTTTTGTATACAAATTTTTCGGTTAAAACAGAATGTAAACTCTTGGGTATGAGATATCCTGCGCGAGAATTTTCGGTCGTTTTTTTCGCGTGAGTGATGCCGGGTTAAAAAGTAAATTATAACTTTATGGATTAACATATCTAAATAGTGGGATTGTTGTACTTGGAACAAAAACAGATTGTTGTGTAGGGTTTTCTTCATCCTATGTCTAAGGAGCGATACTCAAGCCCTTGGAACACATTTTCTTGTTCACAAGATGTTTCATTAAAAATATGTTGACGCAGTTATGTCACATATATATTAATAAATGCTGTGTTCTTAAAAATTTCGAATTTTTATAAACATTTTATTTAAACATCATTAAACATACGTGAATTTTTAATTTAACATATATATTGTCAAAGAAAAAGTTTTACCATTACAACACGAATAAATTATGGGATATATCGTATTTATTCGAATCTTAAGCTGCCATCGGTTCTAAGCCGCACCCCTAATTCTCAACACGTTTTTATGGAAAAAAAATAGCGTAAAAAGGTTTATCGATATCCGACATTTCAAAATAAAACTTAAAAAGAAGTGAATAATTAATTTTATTTTATCAGTAATGGTGTTAACCCTCACTAACATTTTCAATTTCCCATCCAACGAATTTAACCACTTTCGATTCTAAGCCGCACCCGATTTTCAATTACATTAACAAAAAGCGTGGCTTATATTCGAATAAATACGGTATTCCGTTTAGGGCAAAATGAATAGCGCAACAACATACTTTCGGGGTACTGTGAAGTCAGAACGTAATGCAGAATACTTTTTATTACATGTTCTTAAACATTGGGTGAATTTTTTTTT
>BMAV01006693.1:378272-390905 GCA_019973955.1 Trichonephila inaurata madagascariensis
TTTTTTTTTGTTTTAACACGAATTCCTAAAAGATTTGGGGATTTGTGCCCTTTGGATGGGGACGTCTTGATCAAATCAGTTTATGATAATAAAGAAATGAGAGATAATGATGGAGTCGAAGGTGAAATTCATCTGTGTCAACAAATTTAATTCGCGAGGGTTTGAAATTTACTACTATGGAATAACGCTTCTTACTCATGATCCTGACATAGAACGTACATTATATATGTTACCGGCAAAGTATAAAATCCGGCATTCTATAGAATGCCTAAAACTAGCTGGTAATGTATGAAATGATTCTTATTCCAAACATTGCTTAGGAATTCTATAGAATGCCTAATGAGAAACCGGCAAAGTATGAAATACATCTCCGATTCGTTTCGAATAATGTGTGGCAAGGTGCGAGACTTTTAACGCGTGCCTCAGGCTCAGAACTTGTTAGTTGCACATTGTGATATGTTCGGGAGTATCAAAATACTCAATTTTACTTATATTTGTTCAACAAAAAATTGTTTTTTCCCTGCCCTGCATAAAAATGGAGAAGCAAGCTGTAGTGTTCGAGAAGGAGTCATGGTCTATAGTAGGGGTCGGCAACCTATAGCATATGGTACAATTATCAGTGGCACTAAGCACTACTCAACAAATTTGTCAATTTTTGAATGGATTGAACTTCATAAATTTGTAATCGACCTTATTTGACAAACATCTACAGAATTAGGGACAATTACGAAAAAATATGAAACATAACTCTAAAGATAAATTTACAGCTATTTTTTATAAGTTATTGAATGTCATTGTGCTGGAAAGATTTGTTTTTGAAGAGAAAAAATCGCATGTAATCTGCTTTTCCGCTTTTAGTTTTACATATCTAAGTAAAATATCTTTCCTCATATGAAAAATATTTCGAGTCTGCAAAGAAATTGTTAGAAAGCTCAGAATAATGTCAAAGTGAAAGTCACAAATTACACCACATTTTTTGCGACATGAAAGTGAAGCAGCAGTAGATTAACTTTAAAAATTTTATTTATCTTTTTATTTAACTGTAATGAAGGGAAATACTTATATTTTAAGTTGCATATTTGTTATTTTAATAAACATGTTTAAAAAACATAATACATGTACAATTTCGAATTTTTAAAAATTTTTGTTGAAGAAAGTTATATTTTGTGCTGTCTATTTTTATGTTAAGAAATATTTTTAATTGATGCAAAATTAATGTGTGATAAACCTATAAGTTTATGTAATTGAACTCTATTCTCTAACTCTGCAACATTATCGCGGGAGTAGAATTGTTTCAAAAATGCCCTACTGTGAGGCACTCTGAATCATAATTGGTAGATTGGTTTTTGACACGCCACAGATAAAAGGTTGTCGACCCCTGGTCCATAGGCATGAAACAACTATTCGACGTTGAGCTGCCAAAAATTCGAGTTAAGGCTGTATAAAAACAAAGTACTTTTTTTAAAACTGAAATTACTTACTAGAAGTTAATAACTGATAGCGCGCCAAAATGACTAAAAAGGAACCCAAGCCCTATTGGTTGCTGAATAGCTATGATATTATGTTAGGTGAAAATAAAAATAAACTCATGTAACCTGTTAAAAAAGACGTCATTACTATACAGAATGGTTCCCAACCACCGGTCCGTGGATCAAATAGTATCGAGCCACTCAAGGAGGAGTGTTAAATTATTCCCATTTTATTTACTAGAATGTATTTCTCTAGTGTTTGTTTGACTTAGCTTGGAAATCACGTTATATTTCATGTAAAATTACTTTAAATTCATTTTTTGGAGTAACTGAATTTTTTTTTGAAGGTATGTTTAAATTCAATTAAATTATTGAATCAAACATTGACCGGTCCATGGGGATAAAAAGGTTAGGAAGCACTGCTATACAGTATTACATCGCGGATTCTGAGTTATTTAACGTACTTCATGAAGCTCATTTGGCTATTGGACATGGAGGACGTGATAGAATTCTGAAAGAGCTTTCCGTGCTAATTTGATATCGGGGGCAGTAGCTGTTATTTATGTTCGCCAAGATGGGCGATAATATTACAATATGGTTAGCTTAATATTTTTATCGTCTGTCGATGTGGTTGACATGGGGATAACGTATATTAGAAATAACTTTTATTCGTTTTTTCCCGCTATAACCCTATAAATTTTAGACGATTTTTTAAAAAATTTAACCATTTTCAGTTTAATTTTTCTATTTGCGTCTTCTGTTTAATTCTGGTTGCTACTTTCGAATATGGATATTTCTAAAATGAGTGAGTACTTGAATATTTTTTTTCTTAAAAGAATAAGTGTTGTGCTTTTAATTATCGCTATAAATAGTTTATTTTCGTTTTAAAAATGCTTTTTTTTATGTTTGTTCGATGATACTCGTTGAAGGAACTTGCAGTGCAAGTTTCATATTGCAAGCTTTCACTACTTTGTAATTGATATTCTAAATTAATTTTAACATATATTATGTAATTATTTTATTCATAATGAAAAAAAAATGCAATTATTACTATGTGTAATCATCATATAATATTCGTTATTTATAATTGTTTCTTTTAGCATTTATTTATAACTATTATTACATATTTGTTATTTATTTATAATTAATATTGTTATTTATTTATAATAATTATTATTTAATTATAATTATTATCTTATTTATTTATAATTATTATCTTATTTATTTATAATTATTATCTTATTTATTTATAACTATTTCTTTTGTTTATTTACAGCTATTCTTATGTTTATTTATAGTTATGTATTACGAGTTCTCTTATGCATTATTTTTATTTTTTTACAATTCGACGATTATTCTTTTTGATAATTACTATTTAATTATATTATATGATTATTATTTCTAATATCCGCGTTATAAAATCGTACTATATGAATATTATATATATAATTACGATATAAAATAAAACTATATAAGATTATTATATGCTGCTTATAATATTATTATTCATTATTGATTGATCTAGGTTATTCTCAATCTCTTCCTATATTTTTCATTTGAAATACATTTCAATATATTTCAAAACAATTCTTTTAAATTATTGTGTATCATTAAATTACCGCTAGGCCGCCATATTGGATTTCTTTCCAGCAACAAGAAGCCCTGCTTGGCGTGATCCTTATCATGCCAAGCAGCACTTGGCGCTATTACCCCCGTTATCAAATTAGTTCCGAAAAAAAAATTATTTAAAAAAAAAAGCATTGCTGTGACATTAGTGATTTTTTTTCTCCTGAATGCCAAAAGATTGGCACTTGTAACGAGTGGGAAATAGAATGGTTTCTATCGACTTGAAAGTCTTCTGAAGGAATTTTAATACAAGTATATGGGAAATCAGACTTTACTTTGTGCCCTAAGAACTTGCTTAGAATTAAAGATATTCCTGGCCATGAAATTCCACTTCTGTCAGTTGCTATTTTTCATTCCAATGGAAGCGGTGAAGGATTCGTGAAATGTATGTGTAAAACAAAGTACCAAAATAAGAATGGTCATTGCCTAAAAAATGTAATTCAAAACGTCATTCAAGCCTACCATGTTTAAATAAGTAGGTTTATTTTTTATTTGAAAATTTTGTTTTCCCTAATAAAAAAGGACATAAATTTTATTTGGTACAACTTTCTTATTCTTTTACGTATTTTGAACAATTTTTTAATTGCACTCTCATTATTTTATCAGAATAACATTTGTATATTTTTAGAAATGTACGCCATTGATATAATAGCCTTATCATGACCTTTTATTTCATATTTTGCTTAAACAGCTTTGGTCATTCTATAGAATGCCTAGCCTAAAAGCGTTAGACATTCTATAGAATGCCGGCATTTGATACTTTGCCGGTAACATATATATATATATAAAATTTTGCAACGTTTTCTGTTGCAGAATATTAAGAATTATACATGCAACTAAGAAACCAAAAGGAATAAAAAAACAGACTTGGTAACAACAAATAAACCAACACATGCCATTAATAACGAAAGAAATTCTTCAATTGAATCTCAAAGCCTACAGTTGTACTAGGCATATGTGTGTGTGACACATCCACTAATGATAGCGTTTTTTTTTTATCCAGTTCGTAATAAACGTGCTTTCTTATTATCAAGTAGCGATGATTTTTGTTAGTTTGTAGCTTTATTTATTTATTTTTTTTTGTTCTATGTACTTTCAGACTGAATTTTCACTGTGCACCACAGTTAAATTTTTTTTTTTGTTACATGAATGAATTGTGTGCTTTTTTTTAACATGTAGCATGGATAGCATTATTACTTTTTTTACACGGTTTTTTGGTGAAAGTGTTTGGTTTTTCTTACGATTTTCTAAATTTATGAAACAAAATACCTAAATTTACCACATACCATATGTATTTCGTATACCAGGCATGTCAAACTCGTACGATATTACGGGGCCACTTGGTCAATTTTATTATAAGTTGGGGGCCGCAAGTTTTCAATCTTCAAAAAATCATTAAAATACGATTTTTATAATGTATTATGCATTTATTAGACTCCATGTGTATTGTATATTATACGTACGTATCGTTTTATATTTCACGTTATTTTTTAAACTTCAACTATAAATATTTTACATTCTTTATTTAAAAAAAAAGTGTAAGAAATTCACATTACTTTGTAGAAGATGTGACATCGGTTTTTTTCCACAAAGCAAGTCATCAAGATTTGATTGAAAATATTGAGTGGATGCAATTTTTAAAGTTGACGATAAATGTTGATTGGATAATCTCGACTTTTCTGAATTTTCGCTATTTTTCGTTAAAGAAAATAATTGCGCTCATAAATTGTTTCCAAACACATTACCATTATTCTCCTAAGAAACGATAAGTTTTAGGAAACCGATCTACTTAGAAATAGAGATATAATATGTATATATAAAAATTTAGAATTCCAACTTCCATACATCTTTGCCTCAACAAAAAAATCACATTAGATTTCAATTCAGTTCATTTGTAAGCTTTCATCACAACAATTTGATAGATAGAGGTCAAGTAAAAGTGCGAAATTGTAATTGACAGCTTTTAAAATCAGAAAATCTTTGATCTATAATTCCGTTTTTAACAATTTAATTTAGTGAGCATATTCAGTAAATTTTAATTTATGAGAATTAATCAATAGATACTGACAGCTTTCAAAGTGCGACAAGTTATTTTTTCCAAAGTAATAATTTTTAATAGCATAAAACAGAGTTGTAATTACATGATTTTCGCTTTGAAATTTAAAATTCAATTTATTAAGAAGACTTGTGTAATATCAACTAAGAAAGGGAGGTCCCCCTTTATCCATTGTTCATCTTTTTAATTCAGCACATTCATAATTTTTGTTTCCCAGAAGTTACTAATTCCGTCCAGCAATTTGAAAAATTGTTTTAACATTTTATGATTTGAAAGCCATTGAACTTCCGTATAATATGGTAGGTCTTTGAATTCTCTTTCTATATCTTCCAAAAATGTATATATAGCAAATAGACAATGATTAAAAGCCTATGTTCTCAAAAATAATTTACACAATTCTGGTGACTATTTTTAAAACATGTCATATATTTAAAACTTTGGAGCACAGTATCTGCTGGTGAATAATATATAAATGAAACTTTTCAAAATTATTATTACTATGCTGTTTTCATGTTTCTTTTAATCTTGCAACAACTCCTTTAGTAATACTGATCATGGTAGGCGCACCATCATACAAGACAAACCAACTTTTCCACACAATGGTAACTCATATTTCTTCAAAACACTATAAACACATTCAAAATACCAGCCCCGTGGTTGTATTATGAATATAAATAATTTCCAAAAGTTCTTCACTTATTTATTTTTTTTAATTAACTTAGCATTCGTATATAAAAATGACTAACAGCGAAATTTCGAATATCTACTTTCATCAATATTGCAATAAAGTGGGCTTGTTGAATGATGCTGATTTCTCAAATTCTCGACTATTTCATCAACTCTGCTAACTACAATATTTCGACTTACATTTTTAATTTAATTTGTTTGTGCTGGACGTAATATTTAAGCTATTTTAAATAAAAACATTCACTTAAAAATTCCCTCTTAGTGAATGATTTCGATCTGCTTATGCGATTAAATGTGATAATATATTTTTACAGCATCTGTATAGTCTGCAACACAAATTTAAAGGGTATACTTCATTGTTTTTGAAGAATTGATCACACACAATTCGGACTTGCTTCACGACATTTTGCAAAGTATTGGTCCTAGTTTTCTTCATGATTTGTGTTATAATGCCTTTTAAGATTATACGAGGGTTGGGGCAAGTCATGGCAACTGTATTTTTTCTTGAAGATACCAGTCAGGGTGGAAAATGTGACATATACAGACGAAAGGACTAGGTGTTAACTACATGTGTGGACAATGAATAACACTGAAATATCGTAACACACTAATTTATTACGGTAGTATATATATATATATATACAGGGCAATATGGTCTTCACAGTGCAAAAGAATGACAACTCAGTACACCCACCGTGCTACTGTACGGTATGGTAAGGAATTATTTCCAAGGGCTTCCACTAATTCACTGTGATATTCCATCTCATTTTTCCCTCGAAGAACGGCTGTTTTGATGTAAGAACTCTGCTCAACACGGGTTACTTTCATCACACGACACTCGCCAACTGACTGATTTCACACCCCTCGCTGCGCTACTACCAGCTATCACAGTGCCATCTGTTCTTTTGCATACACATTATGCCTGCAGAACTTCCACACCACACGTGTATACGTTTGTGATCCATTCACATATATAGAAGAAAAAAATATTTGCCTTGACTTATGCCTCAACCCTCGTATTTTTTAGCGACTGAAATAAAGTTTTTAGTTATGAGGGATATTTTATTCTTGTTTTGGACACAGAAAATATTGCATTTCCAATTTTCTGGGAAATAACGACGTTCCTCTTGAATTGAACTTTCTTTAGTCATTGTTGAAATTTTATTAAATAACTTTTTAGTTTAAGATGAATAAAAATCAAACTCTACTTTCATTCGCAAACAATTAAGTATACGCTGTCCTCTTTATCTTAACAGTCCTGAATATTTTTTTTAAACTTTAAAAAATATCTCTAACTGCATCTTGCTATTTGGACACTCGTGAACAGAGAAGGAGGAAGAGAAAATTCGCACACACGAAGGATCTTGTACCATTCATATGCATAACGCATTTCAAAATTTAATAAAGTAATTAATTATAGTAAAATCAAATGAAAGCGTTTTATAAAGTATGAAAAAAAATTTTTTTTAATCTATTAAAATAATTTTTAATCGTATTACCAAAAAGGATTTTTTTTACTACAAGAACAGGTAATATGCAAATGTATTGTAGATTTCTATACATATATATATATAAAAGGTTAATCTCAAATAATATTCAAAATGAAAAAACTTTTAAAGCCTGATATTTTAAAATTTTTAAAAAAGAATCGGTGGGCCGTAACTTACGTATTGGCGGGACTAGTGTTTGACACCCCTGTTGTACACGATTACTTTTGCACGGTTTTCTAAGGAACGTGTCTTCTGTGTTTAAAAAAAGAGTTAGGTGTATATTGAGTTAAAATTTGAAGTCATTCTGAGCAGTTGTTCTTTTTTTCATAACATTTTGAAAGCGGAACTTTGATTATAATCACTTTATGTAGTTGATAATATTAGGTTGGGGAAAAAGGAACCCATTATTTTTTTGGTAGATGGCTGTAGTGTCGATATCTCGTGAAGCATCGATCAAACAATTTGAAATTTATGCTCGGTGTCAAGATGACATTTCACACTAAAAAAATTATTTTGCTTTTTTTTTGTTTGGTCCATTCAGTTGTTTGTGAGTTACAGGGTGTTAAAAAAATGGAAGTCAACAAAGAGAAAATTCGGCTCTTTTTACAATTTTTCTTTGATAAAGGCGAAAATGCAAGCCAGGTGACAGAAATTGCGAATGGTGTTTATGGTGCCGATACTGTAACAGCTAATTACGTGAAATTTTGGTTTCGTCGGTTCCGTTCAGGTATTTTTTATGTTAAAGATGCACCTCGCACGGTCAGGCCCGTCGTCGAAAATGTCGATAAAATCATAGAAATAATCGAAGTTGACCGGCATGTTAGAGTCGTAGCATCACCCAGGACCATAAAACAGTTTTAAGGCATTTGAGCAAAGTTGGATTCAAAAAGAAGCTCGCTGTTTGGGTGCCACACCAATTAACACCAAAAAACATGATGGATCGAATTTCCATCTGCTAAGCCCTGAGAAAACGGAATGAAATCGACCCATTTCTTAAACGGATGGTGACTGGGAATGAGAAATGGGTCACATACGACAATATTGTGTGAGAATGATCGTGGTCAAAGTGTGATGAAGCAGCTCAAACTGTAGCCAAACCAGGACTAACGGCCAGGAATGCTCTATTGTGTATTTGATGGGATTGGAAAGGAATTATTTATGGAATGAGTTACTTCCGTATGGTCAAACACTAAATTTAGATCTCTACTGTCAACAACTGGACCGTTTGAAGCCAGCGATTGACCAGAATTGGCCAACAGAAGAGGTGTTGTGTTCCATTAGGACAACGCCAGGCCACACACGTCTGTAGCGACTCGCCAGAAACTATGAGAGCTGGGTTGGGAAGTTTTAGCGCATCCACTATATAGTTCGGACCTGGCACCAAGCTGTTACCACCTTTTTCTCGCATTGCAAAAGTTCCTGAGTGATAAGAAATTGGGATCAAGAGAAGATTGTGAAAATCAATTACTAGATGTTTTCGCCAATAAGGGCCAAGACTTTTATGAGAGAGGCATTATGAAGCCACCTTAAAAATAGCAACAAATTATGCAACAATACGATGCATATTTCACCCAAATCGGACAATTGGAAGCATGTTAAATAAAGTCTTGATTTTCATGCAAAAATAATGTTTTTCTTTTTCCCCAACCTAATATACAAAATGTGCGATAAAAATTCTGTCGTAGGGATGTGCATAAATAACACTTATAATAAAAGATTAACGTGGATATTTTATCTTTTGAAAGAGTTTATTGAATAGTAATTTTTAGTGCTTCATTTGTTCTTGAACCTAATGGTAGCGATAAAATGCTTTTAAGTCGACGATGTACCTCAAATACACTCGCAGAGTAAGGTAAGATGCTTCATGTGTTAAATTAATCATGATTTTTTAATTTTAAGTATTGTGGATACCAGATAATTATGAAACAACTTAGATGTATTTTTGTCATTTAATTCCAATTCAGAATTAATGTTAAGTGTGCGGTGCAGAAATACTACAGCAAAAAAAAGATAATCTATAAAGAAAAGGATAATTTTTCTCTAATACGTTAGTTTAAGAAGATAATGATATAAAAAAAATTCTTCCCTTTTTAGAGAATTTTTGCCTCGAGGAACGGGAACTGTCACTCGACGCCCGACAATTATCCAGTTGTATCCAAGTGATGAAGGTATGTGATAAGCATAATGTTTGTATTTACTATGTTTGCAGAGTTGTATAGTTTGATAACATAGTCACATGCAAATATAAAATTTGGTCAAATTAGTTAAGGTATCCGACTACGTTCTGAACAGTGATTTTGCAAAAGCGCTTAAATGGATAATTTTCATGATATTTAGTGTCACTTAGATTGGAATACATGTATAAAATTGTTTTAAGGACATTTTGACAAAAAAAAAATGATTTGAATACAATATTTGGGCAAAAAAATAATTTAGAATAATATTTTTTCAAAATGTTCTCCTTTTGTGAAAAATGCTTCTATTATAATAATATTTTGCCTGTATTTAGTTCAGATCTCTCTACAGAGGCTCAACTAGAATTTTTGAAATATATAACTTAGAAGTGGGTTTATCCATATTTTACGACAACAGAAGGGAGCAATTTTAAAAAAAACGATGATAATTATTTTTC
The DNA here is from genome assembly GCA_019973955.1 of Trichonephila inaurata madagascariensis. Classification (NCBI taxonomy): domain Eukaryota; kingdom Metazoa; phylum Arthropoda; class Arachnida; order Araneae; family Nephilidae; genus Trichonephila; species Trichonephila inaurata. The sequence continues at coordinate 388,233 of BMAV01006693.1, forward strand.
AATTAGTGGTAACTCTGAAAATAATGTGAATTTTTCAAATATCATAGTTGAGCATCTGTAGAGAAGTCTGAGATATATACAGGCAAAATATTATAATAGGAGCATTTTTCACAGGAGAACATTTTGAAAAAAGATTATTCTAAGTTAATTTTTTGCCAAAATATTGTATTTAAATATTTTTTTTTTGTCACAATGTCCTTAAAATAATTTTATACATGTATTCTAATCTGAGTGACACTAAATATCATGAAAATTACCCATTTATGCTTTTTTTTAAAATCACGGTTCCGAACGTAGTCGGATACCTTAATACGTTCATATATCTAAAATTAAAATTAAGAAACCATGTATGACCAGATATTTGTGATTTAAATAGCTCAACGATTAAATGGTTTCTTTAATTGTTAATTTGGGATTAAATAGCTCATTATATATATATATATATATATATATATATATATATATATAATACGCGCGCGCGATTTGAGAAATAAAATCTTCCCATTTCATAAGTTTCTCAAATTCTATTGTTTTTTCACTGGCCTTAGATTGATTGATTGCCAATTAGCGTTGCATATAGAAAGAACACGAGAGCCTTTGGCGCGCTTGACCTTGCGTCATTTTTAACCATTTGTTCCTTATTCAAGTGATGAAGGTGGCCGCAGTAGCCGAGTGGTATAGGTATCGGATCATGGCTTGCCTTGTCACGAGTTCGAGCCCAGTACCACTAAAGACCCGCCGTGTAGGGCAGCGATGCACGTTAAATCTGTCGAGAGCTGAAACGTCCTCCCGTTGGTGTGGTGTGGTGCCAGCTCAGGTGTCGTCCGCGTCACTTGACCATGGTTCAAAGTTACGTGGTCCGTCGCCAAAAGCCCTCGTGTAGCTGAACAGTGCGACGTTAATATTCAATCAATCAATCAAGTGATGAAGACGACTCTGAGGTGGCATCCCACACACTCCAGTGACCACAGTAGCCGAATAATTATGGTTACAAACTCGTAACCAGAGTGTCGGAGGTTATGCTGAGCAGGCCGATGTTTGTTAAATCTGTCCAGGCTCAATATCCTTCGTTCCTGTGGTATTTAGGGCTGTTTTCGGTTAATGTTAAAGAATAGGACCCGAATTCGGAACATTTTTTCAGATATAAAAGAAATGAAAAATTAATATGATATTCTAGCGTCACTATCCTTTAGAGAGCAGCATTTCTTATCAGTTTCCCCATTTTTAACCGAGTTGATTCATTTTTTTATGGTATAAAATGTGTTTCGCGATTTTTTCTCCTACACCGTAATGTTAAATGGGCTATGCTATGCCTTCACGTATTAAAACGAAAAAGTAAGCATCCATGAAACATTTTGAAATTTTTAAAAACACTATATTGTTAACAGAAGTATAAGTTAAAATGTTGCAAATTTCCATGGAAATTGAAGCATTTTTCTGTCCGAAAATGTGTTTCGCGTTTAGTTCGAGGTGTCATCCTCGTCACTTGGCCGAGATACAAAATTACGAGGTTCGTGGTCAGTAGCCCTGCCCTCGTGTTGCTTTATAGTGTGACGTTTATGTAACTCAACTCTCTCCCACATACTCTTAACTTACATACTACGCCACTTACGGACTTCGATCCTTGGCTGATTCAACGGCCCTTCTACACACTGCGTGGCTCCAATCCAAGATTCAACAGAAATAACAAAAGCCACTAGCTCGTAACTGTCGGTAGCGTACACAGGCCTCTCTCATAAGGTGGGGGCAGGAGGTGGGGATTACATTCTAAAAAATAGAAAGCTTCGAGGCGTATTCTTTGAGTTGAGTGAGTGATTGAATGTTAACATCGCACTATTTAGCTGCTCGAGAGATTTTGGTGACAGACTTCGTAATTTTGAACCATGATCAAGTGACGAGGACGACACCTGAGCTGGCATCCCCTGTTCTAACTTCCGCACCAACGTTAGGACGTTTGAACTTCGACAGATTTTTCGTGCTTCGACCCCCTACAAGGAGGATCTTCAACGGTACTGGGATACTCGTGACACACCGGCCACGAGTCCTTTACTTTGAACATTAGGCTACTACGGCCACAGGGTAATAATTAAAAGGTCTCTAAGTTATTAATTAAAAATATGTTCGTGTATAGTCTCCAAACCCCATCTTTGCGTTTACCACCGGCGACTGTAATTTCTAGACTACCGCGACCACCTACCATAATATATGATTTCCGAATTTCAAGATATTTCTGCAGCAACGATAACTGAATAGTGATGGCATCTAGTTTATGTTGACCGCGGTTTTATTTCAGTCGCATCTTGATTCCACTCAAGACGTGTTGTGTAGCAAAGCTGATTTATATTATTAAAATGTCGAGGTTCAACTTCACGTTGGCGAGGCGTGGGTATTACAAGGCCCGTCTCCTTATAGTCTCCGTGTTTTCTGAATACTACATTAATAAACTATTAATCGTTTAAGGTAGATTTTTCCGTTTCGTTCGTGTTCTACACGAACATAAAGTTAAAAGATTTATGATAAATTCAGTTATTTTCTTTACTTGGAGTGTTTCAAAGTTACATTTCAGATAGTGTGTGCTGAGGAGGAAACCGAGTACAAACTTTGTTCTCTAAAATATCCCATAAACACTGAACAGTAGCGCACACAGGAATTTTTCAAGGGGGGGGGGGGGGG
>BMAV01006693.1:402685-419633 GCA_019973955.1 Trichonephila inaurata madagascariensis
CCCCCCCCCCCCCCCCCCCCCCCCCCCCCCCCCCCCCCCCCCCCGGGTTTATAAAAAATATCTTTCGTTGGCATATCGCACTTAACATTTTGAAAATGGAGAAATTTCGCTTTGTCCTACATTTTTCAAAATCATTTAGCTTGCCTCTGCCATAAAGCTATTTTACTAAATGTGAAGTTTGGGGTATAAGAAGTGAGAAAAATATTTATTGTTCGCCCTAAAAACTTAAAACCATCCCCCCCCCCCTCCGTGAAATTAGCAATATTTCGCAATTTTATTCAGCTTTATCTACCTTTTAACGCTTTCACAACAAACAGTATTCTAAGGCCAGGAAGATAGTGGTTAGTGATGTTAATTGCTACGCCAAAGAGAGGGTGTTTGTAAATGTGTAGTGCCTGTGCTGCATGGGGCACTCTAAATATTCAGCCAGCCAAAAATTCTGATGGGAGACTCCTGGTCCATAGGGTGCGTCACTTTCAAAATTGGAGTGGAATGGAGCGAAATCGTACTGTCACCTCGACACCGTCACTGCTCAAAAGCTGCAGTAAATGACAGAGATGACTTAGTCCCCCTTTCCACGATTACTTTAGGCGGTTTATATTTGATGCTGCTGTCGATTGTGAGTAGGAGGAGTAACAATAACATATCCAGTTTACCAGAAAATACTAGATACAGATTATTTAGACAAACGGCACGTTGATTACAAGAACATAAGAATAAATGTACATATCCTATGTGTTACAGCACCAAGTTTATGAACATTTGAAGGTTAAGGCTCACCTAAGGAAACACGGAATCCCATAGCATGTGATGTTGTATCACACGGTAAATAAAAGCATTAGAAAGGGAAGGAATCCACGTAAGTGAATGTGCAGTTTATTGATAATTGTTCATCAGCAAAAGTATTGCATGGTTAAATACATATAAGTGAAAGGTGTTCAAAGTGTCATTCCTCGAGTTGTGGCGTATGCCTAGTACCTTCGGCACATGGATTCCGTGTGTGTCTTAGACTTCCCCTGCTGCTATTGGGATGCGTACCATCGGCTCCTTGACGCAGTCAACAGGGATGCTACACCATTATCTTGATTACACACGCAGAAGTAATCTTAATCTGCTAGATCCGGTGCTAGAGTAGTCGAATGAGCCGGACATTTACTCCCGATCCACTGTTATTCAAATATGCCTTATTAAGTGATTGTTAATGACACAGGTTAATTGGATGGGGACCCTATTGTTCTGGTTTTAAAGGTCACATTGATGTAGATATATCTTTCAACAGTCGTAACACTTGTTCCAGGAAAAGCAAGTAATTTGTACCTGTTGTTTAACAATTATGATTCAATTAGATTTAGATGACCCCCTCCCCTTAATGCAGGCTTAAACATTTACCATAAATGCCTCTATGTTGAATGATTTCTTGTCGCATGTGGGCTCACTACCGTCAAAAAAGTGAATAATGAGGATTGAAGAATCTCTTCTGTGAAACGACACACATACTACGAAACGGGGGCTCTGTAACGTACTTGAACAGATACCATTTTACAAATCTATCCGAAGTGCACAATAGTTTTCTTCGAACGCTTTACTGAGCTGAAGGTGATTCGGAGGCATGTCTTTTTCTCTCACAGTCCACCAGACGCTGAAGCAGGAAATACCAACAAGATGTGCCATGAATTCTCTTGTACCAGATCTAGCAGTTTGAGTCCAAATCCGTTTACGACAAGTTATGGATTTCTGGATTCAATTTTGATCAATCAGTCAACTGGCACCTTCTCTCCAAACATCTACACCACGCCATCAAGAGTAATTTGAGCCTCGGCAGAATTAACGTGCACCAACTCCCCTACACGGCGGGTCTTTTGTGGTCTAGAACTTGGAACCCGTGACTTGATAATGCCGCCAAGGAGTTAGCGACTACGACCACTCGCTACCTCACGTATTTCTGGAAAGAACCAAATGTTCTAAAGATTTTATGGCTGAGAGTGCGCTTCATCGGATATCTTTGCTGCGCGTATAAGCACTGTTTTGTGCATTCATTGCACTCATAACCCGGTAAGCCCGCTGCGTCAGTGTGAGGACGAAGAGTTTTTGCTTAAACGCTCTGGAGAGATAACTGCGTATGTGCTGCGCCATTTACTGTATATGAGAAGCATTTACAATCCAGCACTGTTGTGTGATTCTGAGTCATCAAAATGTATTGTAATCTCCTTTGGAGTTTGTAACCCTGGTGCTAAGATATTTTGTACATGATATCTTTTAATTTATAAATAATACACATTTGAATCTTAAAAGCAAACTTATTGAAGTAAATGAAGCAAACTGGTTTATAAATAAGACAGCTTTAAAACTTCTTGAAGAATTTTTGTAAAATTGGAAATTTCTTGAGGCAGAAGTGGACTTTGTAAAATATTAAACTTGTTTAGACAGTAATAAGCATCCCCTTAGTAAAACTTAATAATCTTTACGTTTATAATTTTTTGTTCCCGAATTATTCAGAGCAAATTCATTATTCTAATTAGAGTAGTAATTAGTCAGTTTTCAAGAAATAAGTATTTTAGAGTATTATATAGAGTTTAAAGAACAGGTTGTCAAAATGGCACTTGTAATCAGGATTATTCCTTAACAAGGATTATCTTGTTCTACACAAGGCCTTATTAACATTGCAAAACATATTTTCAATTATTTACATCCCACCTATGTATGAAATATAATGAAACGTTTATATATATATATATATATATATATATATATAATTTGTATACTTACAGTCACATGGCTGATAGGCAGGGGAGCGAATATTTGCAGAAGATGTTACATGTTGAATTAATTGAGCATATCAGGAGATCTTTACCTGCTGTACGTAGAGAACTGTCTCAAAAACTTAACTCACTGCGTAAAGATGTGAAACTTTTGGATCAAATGATGGGTTTTAACAAAGAAGGATGCAATGGAGTTCAAGTGTTCATGCAAAAGTATGTTTTCTGTTTTTTCTTCTGATTTATATGATGTAGTTAAAGTATTGATTTTGTCTTCTTTTAATTATAGTATAAGAAGGAAATAGCTGAATGATCACACATTAATTGTTAAATTGACATATAAACTAGAAGTATTGAATAGGCAAATTTTCAGAAGTTGTTGCGTCTTCTATTGCCCGCTATATCAAGCAAGCTGTTGTAAACAAGGGGACTCGAATTGTTGAAAAGAAACTGAATAGACATTTGTGGCGATGGTATCTATATAAGCCAGTAACAGCCTCCGGACTAAAGCGATCATTTTGGTCCAGCGGTATGTTACGTGCTTATGAAACCGAAGGTCACGGGCTCTGTAGTTCGGATAAGCGCGCCACTTCATTCGTGACCTTCTGATGTGTCGTGGCGCCATCTATCCGGCGTGAGTGCAACCAAAAGCCTTTCAGGCCCACAAGACGCAACAATCAAAGCCGTCAGATCCAAATGACGCAACAGCAACAACTAAAGCTCGCCATTACAACTATATCATTCGTTCGTCTATCCACCGACTCACTGGTAGTGGTGTGTGTGGTGGTGATATTTATATAAGCTAGTAACGGCCTCCGGAATGAAGTGATCATTTTGGTCCAGTGGTATGTTACTTGCTTACCTAACTGAAGATCGAGTACTGTCCTTCGGATAAGCGCGCCACTTCACAGGTAACAAGGCAAGCGAGCGGAATGCGTTGTATAGCGGTTTTTGTTGAAAATACGGGGTGTTTCATATTGAATGGTACAAAAAGAAAACATTATTGTGAACGTTGTAATTAATATATTTATAAAATTCAAATTTATCTCAAAACTACATTTATTTAAGTTTCTACAGGTGTTCAATATGTGCCCCTCCGGTGACACTAAAAATGCCTACACGGTAATCAAGCTCCTGCCATACTCGTGATAGCATATCCCCTGTGATGGAGTTCAACGCTGCAGTTATCTGCTGCTTCAGTTCCTCTAAGTCCTGAGGAAGTGGACGCACAAATACCTTTAACGAAACCCCAGAGAAAAAAATCACAGGGCATTAGATCTGATGATCTCGACAGCCAATGAAGACATATCAAATCCTGTGGCCCAGCACGACCAATCCAGCGATGGAGTTGACGTTCGTTCAGGAACTCACGTACGTTTTTATTCCAATGTGGGGGGAGCACCATCTTGCTGCAAAATGAAATCAGGAACAGCTTCCTCCAGCTAGGGGAGCAACCACTCAGAGAGCATGTCTTGGTAAATGTCCCCATTAATCCATTTTTCAGCAAAGAAAAATGGACCAAAAGCACAACTGTTTGATAAAGCTCAGAAAATGTTCACCTTGGTAGAATCACGCTGATGTTCTAATGTTACATGGACATTTTCAGTGCCCCAAAATAGCAATTATGGTGATTAACTTTGCCACGTAAGTGGAACGTGGCTTCATCGGTAAACACCAGTGTGTTCTTGAAACCATTCACGTTGAGCGTTTCTTGAAATTTCACACAGAAATTCTTACTCAACGGTTTGTCAGTAGGTTTTAATGCCTGGACCATCTGATATCTGTACGGCTTGAATTGGACACGCATTCGTAAAATACGCCACACCGTTGTGTGAGAGAGCCAGTTCTGCACCTGCACGTCACGTTGATTTTGAGAGACTCCGTAAAAACGAATCACGAATTTTTTCAACCACTTCGAGTTTTGTTTCTTTTCGTCCTGGGCTTTTGTACTTGCATAAGCAGCCGGTATCCTAGAATTGCTTCACCCACCTACTTATGTTATGCCGATGCGGTGGTTCTTAAAGAAATTTCGTGCGAAAATGTCTTTGCACAACAGTTACCGAGGAGGTTTTGGCATATTCGAAAACGCATCTCCTGCATCGACGACATTTTGTTTAACAGCGCCTCTAGCGGCGAGTTCGTCATTCGATAATTTTTCCCTGTTGCCAAATAAATCTTGTATAATTGTAGTTGCAGAATAAATTGTTTCGGCTGAATAAATCCATTACGGCAGTCACACTGCGCTATTTATTCTTTTTGTACCATTCAATATGAAACACCCTGTAGTTGAGTTTAAAAATTATACTTGTAAATAAATGTTAGATGTTTACTAAAAGAAGACTCTTTTCTGTCAACTTCATGAAAGCCTCTCACTTAATTAATAATGATCATGCATCTATAAAAACTACAGTCGAAATAATTCATGTGAGAAACTTGAAATGGGAGCATTATTACTGAGTCTTTTTTTTTAATATTCATTAGCTTATAACCTTTAAGAAATTGAATAATTTTGAGTGAAGAAAATTATTTAATGAAAATTACTTATGTTTATGATAAAAAGAGTGATCACATTTGTGAAAAAGGCAAAATAAGTTACACACTTGTTAAAGTTTTAATCATAATTCCTTTACGAACTACTTGTCCAGAATCAAAAATTGGCTTAAAAAAATCAAATGAATTTTTTTAACCTAAATTCTTTACGTATTTTTCTACAATTTCGCAAAATTTGAATGCTTCAATTTTTAAGAAGTTAGAATTATGATAGTTTTTATGTGTGTATTCAATTCCTACTATTAGTTCACAATCTCCCTATATCTTGCTCAAATTTTCAATCGTTTATAAAATACATTTTAAAGCGCTCCATTGAGCTGAAATTTTATATACATGATTATTTTGGATGACAATATTGTATTAAACTGTAATTAATAAAAGTTATTGTTTAAAACTAATTATTCAAAGAATTAGAGATACAGCCATGTTGGTATCATTTTTGGAGACTTGTGTCAACTTTTAAAGGTCTTTTTCTCACATTTTAAAGCGCTCATTTGAGCTGAAATTTATTTTCTATAAACGATTGTGTGTGTGTTTTGATGACAGTACAATAATTTAATTATAATTAATTGACTGAAACTAATTATTTAAAGAATTATAGATACAGAGTCACGTAGACTTTTTTTTTTTTTTTTTCTTTCATTTTTAGCGACGGGTCAAAACTTTAAAAAGATTTTTTTTCCCCTCACGTTTTAAAGCATTCAGTTGAACTGAAATTTTATATACACGATTGTTTTGGATGACAATACGATACTTTAATAATAATTAATAAAAATTAATTACTACTTAATATTGTGATTTTGTCATATGTGTATACATATTATTATTAAATGTAATTATGTGTTAAAAAGTAACTAAAATGAAGTTTTTCTTTGTTGACCTACATAGGAATTGGACTTAAATAATTTTTTTTATATTACTTGTTTTTATTCACTTCCCAATAGCTATTAAAAAATTTTAACTGATATCATTCAGAAAGAGAAATATTACTAGTTTTTCTCCATTTCTCTTTTTAAATGTTAAAGCTTTTTTTCTATTGTGCTGAATGCTCTGATAGTTTTTCTAAATTTAATATTAATATATGTAACAAAACTCTTGGTTTGCATTTTTTTAATCACAGCAATATTTATTTTAAAAAAAATAGCTAGAATTTGTGCATTTTAAGGAATTTTCAGTGAGAAATCGTAAGAGATTGATATTTGTAAAATACTTTTTATCTAAAAACCTCTAGCAACTTTTATAAATACACTGGTGTGCAAAACTTAAGCAACAATTTAAATTTTAACCAGATAGCCATGAAAATACAGAAAAGGAGTTATTGCGATCTGTACAATGAACACGCAATGCTGAAGAAAAATGATGCGCATGCAAATACAAAAAAGGAGTTATTGCGATCAGTACAATGAACACGCAATGCTGAAGAAAGATGATGCGCATGCAAATGTCAGGAACAAAACGTCATATGTGACATGAGTGTACGCGCAGAACGCCTGTGGTCGGCACTCGCAGCTCAAGACAACACCAACAACAAAAAAAGAAAAACGGTGGAGCAATTAAAGACATTCGCTGTATGTGAGTGAGTTCCTTCGTGAAATGTGGCTAGAAGAAAAAGCCTGGATGACTTCACACTTGGAAGAATGATCGGAAAGCTGGAGGAGGAGCGTTGTTTAATCAGTGTAGTTGAAGAGTTCGGAATCAACAAAACTGTCGTTTCGCGCTTGATAAACCTTCCAAACCATGGGTACAGCAGTTGGAAAGGTTGGTGGTGGCCGCCTTAGGAAAACAACTGCAGTGGATGACCGATATATTATTCTGAAGGCGAAAAAAGCCCGATACCAAATAGAAAGCGCAATTGGTCAGCAACTTTGTACAGCAACGGGGCGACAATTGTTGCTGTTTACTGTGGCCAGACGCCTTCATAAAGGTGGCCCATTCGCCCACCGTCCTGAACACTGCATCCCTTTGAAAGTTGGCCATCGGCGGCACCGTTTAGAAGGGTATAAGGAGTACAAAAATAAACCATCTCATCAACAGAGTCTTGTTCTCTTTACGGACGAGTCGTTTCTGTGCCACAAACGATTCTCAATGCCAGTTTATTTGGAGAGAGGTCGGGACAAGATTTCATCCCAGTAACATCACGGAAAGAGACAGTGACGGTGATCCAGGAGTTGTCATCTGGGGATGCATTAGGTTGAACGGGTGGACTGATTTCCACGTTTTCCTCAGAGGTTCTGTAGTCGGAGATCGCTGTTGAAAGGAGGTGATCCTTACTCGTGTGCGTCTGTTCCGAGTTGCTATTGGACCAGTCTTAGTTAGTTTTTATGGATGACAATACGCGACCATATCGAGCTGCTAATGGTAGCAGCTACTGGAAAGTGAAGAAGATATAACTCCGAATGGATTGGCTAGAGTTCTCCCCTGATTTAAATCCGATAGAACATGTGCGGGATGCTTTGGGGAGACGCCTTACTGCACTATTATATCCTCCGGGGAACACGCAACAGTTGAAACAGATGCTGATTGAAGAATGGACACTGACCACAAGAACTTTGGACAATCTGGTGCTGAGTATGGAAAGACGGTGCAAAGCAACCATTGTAGTAGGGGGAGGGCATATTCCTTACTAAGAAACATCTACTTGTTCTTCCTCTTGGACAATCATGTGTAACGATACTGAGTTTAATAAAGCTTCTTTTACTTTCGATTCGATACTATATGCTTTGTATTCCTTTTTGCGCAACTATGCTCGTCATCGTTTAAGGCAGTGATCCGCAACCCCAGGTCCGCGGACCGGTACCGGTCCATGAATCAATTGATGCCCGGCCACCTAAAGAACATTAAGCTATTGCCATTTTATTTAAAGTGGTGCATTTCTCTCGGATTTGAGCAACTTTCCACGGAAATCACTTTATATTCCACGTTAAATCACTTTTATTCATTTTTGGTGTAACCATTTTATTCTGAAGGCATATTTATATATAAATATAACTAAATTAAAATTGAAAAATCAAAACAATCTAAAATAGAAGCAATCAGCGTGTCCCACCCTCAGTGGGCCGCGGTAAAATTATCAACCGTTGACCGGTCCGCAGCGATAAAAAGATTGCGGTGCACTGGTTTAAGGTATCCGACTACGTTCGGAACCGTGATTTTAAAAAAGCGCATAAATGGATAATTTTCATGATATTTAGTGTCACTTAGATTAGAATACATGTATAAAATTGTTTTAAGGACATTTTTTGATAAAAAAAATTATTTATATACAATACTTATGCAAAAAATTAACTGTGAATAACCAAATACAATACTTCGGCAAAAAATTAACCGAGAATAACCTTTTTTCAAAATGTTCTCCTTTTTTCCATATATTATAATAATATGTTGCCTGTATATAGCTCACAGACCTTTGTACAGAGGCTCAACAATGATTTTTGAAAAATTCACATTATTTTCAGAGTTACAACCCATTGAAATAATTATCGGCGTTTTTTTCTTAAAATTTCTCCCCTCTGTTGTGTCGTAAAACATGGATAAACCCACTTCTAAGTTATATATTTTAAAATTTTAGTTGAGCCTCTGTACAGAGGTCTGAGCTTATATACAGGCAAAATATTACTATAATAGAAGCATTTTTCACAAAAGGAGAATATTTTGAAAATTAGTCATTCTATTCTCATTTTTTGTCAAAATATTGTACTTAAATAATTTTTTATTGTAATACTATTCTTAAAACAATTTTATATACATTTTCTAATCTAAGTGACACTAAATATCCTAAATATTATACATTTATACGCTTTTGCAAAATCACGGTTCCGAACGTAGTCGGATACCAAAGTATAAAATGCTGATTCTCATTTCTGAATTTCATATCTTGGATAATTTTTCGTGGATTTATAGCAATAAAAGCAGCTGTTGCTTGAGTTTTACACACCAATGTATATAGTTCAACATACTTATAAATATAATTTCTTGTGTGTACGTCAAATATTTTAGGAATAGCATTTTAAAATCTCTTCGAATTTTTTTTTCTTCAAAAAATGGAATGATTTGTTTTATTCTGGTATTTTTTGAACGTAAAAACTGTTTTACATATATAGAATAAGATCTTGTAATAAAATCTGTGCAATCTGTTTCATAGAATATTTGTAAATCGTATCATATTCCTTAAATAATATGAATAACGAAGTTTTATTTTATCATTATCTTGGCATTAATTTGATTTACAATTTCATACATTCTGTGGGTCTCAATGGGCAAATTTCATGACTGGCAACATTTAGATTGTGTCATGTATGCGCTTTAGTTCTATTAAAAACTGCCATGGAAAATTTTTGAGATTGTATTATGTGAAATTCGTTTGGGTTTAAAAATTTGTTCTGGGAGTGAGGGTGGGTGGTAATATTCATCATTTTAGCATGGTTAAAAATTATGGGATTATTCTTAAATGCTGCGGTGTATGACATTGGCTCAAACCAACCAACCAAACTTATATTATCTGTATGTATGGCACAATAAAATTCTGTCATGTTAATTGTTAACGTTAAATTATTTCTTTTGTTTTCTAGATTAGTTTTTATTTTTATTGAGGATATTCAAACGAAACTCATAGGTCATTCTGAATCTGTTTGTATTAATGATCTGAAAGCTGGTGCCATAATCAATTTCAAGATATATTCCAATTTGAAGGAAATAATGAAAATGGTAATTATCTTTTTAAGTCAATTATTTATCTGCAATATTGATTTCAGTTACTCTTCAATGTTTTTTTTAAATAAATCAATAAAAAAAAACTTTTCAAGTTTACTTTTATATTTAAACATGTATCACATATTTGATTATTGTTAACATGTTATAAAAAATAAACTCAATGTTTCAACCGCCCATGAGGGCCAAGACCTACTGTGCCCATCTCAGTTTTCTCGACCGTGGGTACTGAGGTGCATGAGCAGACATTCCGGTCAGGTGGTCTTTCTGACGCGAAACCCCTAGTGTTTAGTTCCCGAGCAAGCTTGGTACTAATTTATTGACCTACTGCAATAGGGATGAAAGGTTTAATCGAACTTGCCCAGCTCGGGAATAGAACTCGGACCTGTGACGTAGAAGCACGATACGCAACCACTCATCCACCGGGCTTCAAACATGTTATAACTGATAAGAAAAAATAAAAACACAAATTTCAATGAAATAATTTTTTTTTTTTCAAATTTAATTTTTTTTTCTTGGTTTAGATTTAAATTTTACCACAGCTAGTTGTCATGTTTTAGATGTCATAAAGTATAAGAAATGCAGAATGTATGTAATGATTTTCTATTTCAATTACCTCAGTAGAATTTTTCTTTAATTTTAGTCCTGAACCATCTAACGTCATTCTACACGTTATATATAATTCTTTTTAATTATCCGCTTAAAGACAGTTGCGCACGTAAGATTGGTAGGTTCATTCCCTCCCATAGAAACAGTGTAGTGTAATTATTATGCCATCTTTAGTATAATGATTATGCTTTAAAATTTTCATCTACGCGTTTTTTTAAACATACTTCGCTTTATAAAAGAAATTTGTATTTGTTACTGCTTAGTGGAAGATTAAATTTACAACCTTAACTCCGAAAAGTGTCATATTATTGAATTTTTGTAATGAGCTGATGCAATATTGTGCATTATTCATCAACCAATGGACTCAACTTATGACGGTCACATTATAAAGGTGATAATCATGTGTTCGCGATTTAATTCAAAGCTGACATTATAAACTTGTTCTATTTGTAAAATTTGGGTAAAATTTCAAATTTCATAATTAGGTAAAGATGCTCAAATAAAATGAAAAAAATTCATCAAAAAGATTTTAATATAAAGTTTTTTTTATTTTATTCGTGTACTTTTAATTTAAGTTTATTTTGTTTGTTATGTACGTTATTGTGTGTGTTATCGACAATAGTGTGCATTTTAGGAGAAAGTTTCTGTAAAAAGCAAAAGTTGGCAACACAAAGCGCATTAACTTATTAAAATCGCGATATGCGAAACATTTTAGAAGTTTCACAAAGAGGAATGAAATTGGTGACTTTTTGAAATCAGAGGAGAATTTTTTTGTCAGACTTAAGCTTCGCACGCTCATTTTCGGGTTGTTGCTGCTACCCGTATCATTTATTAATGGTTTGTATAATGCACCTTCTCCAAATCATCAGTAAAAAACGTGCGCAACATGTTTTCCTGATCTGATTGTATCCAAAGAAAATGTTTTAAAAAGAAAGGTTTGAAAGAACCTTTGATGTATATTATACTGCAAAGTTATGCGTTAATTTTTGCAGTTTCCATCAGCCAGTGAACAAAAAATAGCCATTGTAAAGGAATGAGCAACATTTTTGAAACTGAACTTAACCATTTTATATTCCAATGAAAAACAGTGTTTGAGGTTACCAGAGAAAAATGGAAGATCAATATAATTATCTTACTATTTACGCTACTTTTTGAAGAGAACTGTATTTTTCCGAATATAAGCCAAAAGTACGTTTTTTGCTTCAAAATTTACTCCAAAATCAAACCACGTATGTAAACCAAATTTAAAAACAAAAAGTTCCTGAAATTTTAATATATGCCATTATGAAGGCAAAAATACTTCCAAGTGGGTAAAATGGGTGGAATATTTTGAAATAAAATTAACCGTGTGAAGTAAAACGCCTACGACGATAATTTCAATTTCTGGTCACCCTATCTGAAACCAGGACATGAAACTCATATTTTGCACTACGTTATCAACTTAAGTTTCATGCCTTGAATGCGAAACTCGCTGCATGGTGATTGTATACATTCAGACGTCCCAATAAATGTGAATTTTACGAACTTCGTTAATTCGGATTCTCACTATGATTTCGAAAGATTTGTGACTTTTGGTCTTTTTTAAAATTCTACTCAAAATATCCAAAAATTTAAAAGATTAAAGTCGCAAGCTAATTTACGGCTAACGAAAAATGTTCCCTAAAGTTTTTCATGAGGTGTGCTTTTTTCAAAATCAGCGGATGCGCAAAGGTTGGTCTAGCTTCTTGTCCCAACTTAAATGTAAAAATAGCTGACCTTTCTGGTCAGCCAATCACAGAAGCTCCTCTCGACACCAATTCATCCTACCTTTTCCCATTCAAATTTTTCTCTCCGAAATTTTCACCCGACTTTAACCTCTCATAACACGTAATTTCTGTTACAAATATAATTCGTAGTTTTCATTTATCTTCAGTAACTGTATTTGATTATCTTATTTGTTAAATTTTTGAAAGTATATAAGTCACTCAAACTCACGACAGGAGATAAAAGTTTCGAAAGAACCAAGTGCACCCACCCAACACAGTACCAGTACTGTCACCTTCATGGTGCTCAAAGCGACAGCCAAACAGACGTAATCAAGTCCCTTGCCACGATGAATTTCGAGGTAACACACAATTCAGTTAATGTTCCCTTAACTGGTTTCGGTCAACCGAAATCAATTTAGGAAACATTAACTGAAGAAATTATAATTTGCCTGTAAGCTGTTCTAACAATTTTATGAGGAGCACGTCATGCAATATTTTTCTTTCAGTGAATCATTTACGAAAAAAAAAAAAAAAATTAATGAAAATTCTTGTGGATTTTAATATATTTTATATCAGTTACTTTGATCAAATTCGAATTATTAAGTAATAAGTAATGTAAAATTTTTATTCTATTTCTAGCCAACGAATTTAAATTATGAAGAATTCGTGAATCTAATTGCGAATGTACATGGAATTAGGTGAGAAATTTATTGTTTCATGTATATTGAACTTATTTGTATGTAATTATTGATGCTGTATGAAAAGCTACTGTTATATCATGCAGTGAAAATGATTGGAAAGTCCAGAATTTTTGTGCACAGTTCAATTTAAAGCGATATGAATTAAAAATATAATAAAAAAATTAGTAAAATTTCGATTGATTCGGCAAACAAGATGCTTACATAATTAAGGAGGAAATTCCATTTTGGAGCAATTTAAAACTATTGTTGAAAGAGGATTTTAATATTTAAATTTGAAAAGTCGATTATGTGCTGTTGCACTGATAGTATACACATACTGCTAGTATATATATTGTTACTTTGATCAGCTCGAGGATTTTATGCTATCAGTCTTAAAGAACAAGACAGTTCTTCTGGAGTGATGGAAATTTAGTGCCGAAAAACAATTCTTGAAATACAGAATAAAGTACTCGAATTCGCTGAAGAAATCTCAGAAGGCCTTTACACATTCTATTGATCTTAGACACAAATATCAGTGTCTTAAATACAAGCATCTTTAAAAATTATTTGCAAGCACTCGCTTGTTCTATTTAGCAGCCGAATTAATCACTAATCGCTGGTCCACTCTTCACAGTCAAATCAATCCTACTCATCAAAGGTAAAAATAAGACTTAACTCAGTTTGGGCGAGCGATCTCTATTTATAGGCCTCAGAGATTGTTCTCAAAAAATCCGCTTGCGTTATAGATAGCGATATTAGTAGATTTCTCCACCAATTTCCAGAAGAATTCATAGTGTCACGAGCTCTCCAACATGGCTTCCAAAAGCGATGCCAACTTGGATCTGTCGCCAAGAATTCGCCAAGTTTCCATTGAATCATCATTATAATGTAAGGAACGGCGTTGCTTACGAATATTAAAATTGTAACATAAGAAAAATAAATACAACGTAGAGTAATATAAACGTATTACACATCCAGATATAAATTATTTACACAACCTTAAGCATTCTTCACACAAAATTCACATTAATATGTATAATGATAGTATATATCACTGAAAGTATAAGGTATTGAGGCAAAAATCTTAATACAGGAGACAAAGCCGCGACTTTACTTTTAAACTTAGTTAGTAAAAGGAATAACATTGTAACAGAGTTTGTAAAAGGAATAACATTGTAACAGAGTTTGTAAAAGGAATAACATTGTAACAGGGTATTCAGTAAAAATTTCTTCTCTTCTATTTTGAAGTTGATTACTTTCATTGGAAGAAAAAGAGCCCAAAATTATTGATTATCTTCTTAATCTTAAAATTCTAACCGGTACTTATGTATTATCGCAACAATCGACTACGTTCAAGGTAACTCACTAAGTTGGCAACCCCAATTTCGTGTTGGTGGTATGCGCTGAATTGGCAATCATATACTTCGTTTCATAGAATGTCGTCAATATTTTGAGATAATACGTAAATACCTTTTTATTTATTTATTTATTCTTATTGAACTAATTTATTATCTATGCGCTATGGTGACTAATTCTGATTTGGCGTGGTTTTCAAATTGCGCCAATTATGAAATTGGCGCCGAGTGGTTTACAATCAAAGATGGTGATTTTGCACTAAAAACGCAACATGAAAATAATTTAAAGGAATGGCTTTGTCCTGACGGAAGAGTTCTTATTTTTTTGCATAATTTTAAAAAAAGTGAAAAAAAATCACGGAAAGATTGTACTTACTTTTTTTGTGGACTACAATTGGAAAATTACAAGAACTAGGCTTTCAAAGAATAGAATATGATGAATTAAGAGAGAATTTGCTGGGAAAAAAGCAAAAAAAAAAAAAAAATAATAATATTTTTAGAAAAATATTAACTTTTTTTTGTATTTCGTAGAACGAGGAGCGTTCAAAAAGTTATTAATCAAAAATATCGACTTTTTTTGTATTTCGTCGAACGAGGAGAGTTCAAAAAGTTATTAATCAAAAATAAAGTTTATTTGCAGCCAATTACAAAAGAAATAAAATCTTTAAAAAGTAAAGGTACTGACGTATTATCGCAACCTATTGGCGACATTATATGAAACGAAGCACGTACGACACTTAGGAATTCGGGGTTGCCAACCTGGCGAGTTATTAATAGAGTTCTGGCGATTGTTGCGATAATACTTAAGTACCGTTTATTATAATATTCGCAATTATGATAACGCAGCCACAGTACCAAACGTTAAAAATCAAGGTATCTTTGTTGTAATATCATCGCCCCATTTGATGAATGTCAACAACTAGGCGCGTAGCGTATAGATATTAAATTAGTGCATTTTTTTTTTATTCAAAATCATTTTATTCGGTATAAAGAAAAAGTAAATAAATAAATAATTCACTAATTGAATAAGAGGGGAAAAAAACTTACTGTTATATCACATTCGATTAACATCTCACTTCTGATAAATATCACTGCATTCTCTTTAAGGAAACTTTTAGTTCAAGTAAACTTTTTCTTTTTAATGATCTGTTGGGTGGATTTTCAAAATAATTTCTGTGAATGATAGTAGCTAAAGCTCAAAAAATTCCACAGACGACTTTGATCTGAAAGATCTTCACAGATGTGTTATAATATCCTGAAAATGTACACGAAATAATTACATATTAAGTTAAGCCAACACGATTATGCATTACAATTCTTTTTCGCAAGCTGAAAAAACATTTAGAATAATTTCAAAAGATGCCAACGTAAGCAACATAATTTTAACAACAGACGATTATATATCGGCAAATAAATTAAGTAATCAGAAAAATTAAATGTTACATGAATTATTAAATTAAAGCAGACGATAAATATAGAAGAGAATTTTCAACCTAGCGGTATTTATAACTACTGTATAATTTAGATATTCGAAAATTAGTTCATAATATAGAGAAGAAACTTTAGTAAAACAGAATATTTTACACCAAACGGGCATTTTAGCTACTTGACACGTTCAGCTCTTTATATGGGCTTTAATGAAATTAAAAACTTCTGAAGATAATCAGTACTATCAAAGATGTAAGAGAATTCTACTTAATATGTAAGAAAAAAATGACATTCGTAAAAAATGGTGTTAAATTTTTATCACATGAATAAAAAACAACTTGTAGGTTTAAAAAACTTCCTTTTTTTAAATGGTTTGATCACTATTCAATTATAATATATGTTTTGAATTAAAAATTAACAAAATTATATTATTTATAGTGAAAGCTATAAGATTTTCTGATGTTGCTCTTTCGAATTGAAAATCGCCATTCTTTTGAAAACTTACGTAATTACATTGTGGAATGCGGTGCAATTTTTTTTATCGGTAACAAGTTCCTACCGAGATTCAGAGAATAACTTAAAATTAACAAAAATTAGAAATTCTCAAAACAAACTTTTTTAATATATACCATCTTAAAATATTAAACTTTTATCAGTTTCCAAAATGAAAAAAATATCTGTCGTGTAACTTTGATATTAATAAAAATATTTTTTTTAAAAAAAGGGAGAATTTGATTTTAAAAAGTACCATGCATATACAGGCCCGCTTGTAGCAATAGAGCCATCTTCATACTATGTAATGTTCTGTTTACATTATTTCCCCCATTTGAAAATTCAAACGATTCAATTTCATTAAAAAAAATTTGTACCCTCGATTTTTAAGAATGATTACATTAATTGGGAAAATTGATGAAGTTGAAAAGTTTTTGTAAGAGAAGCATAAAAATGTAAAATAATTTTATAATCTTATTTAAGCATAAAAAATTATTTAAAAAAAACCCATAAAAAATATTAAAAAAAGGGATTTCTAAGGTATTTTTAGGGAGGAAAAAATTATTCCTTTATTAATTATTATTTATTTATAATTACCAGTAGCGCACACAGGAATTTTTCGGGGG
>BMAV01006693.1:441709-475958 GCA_019973955.1 Trichonephila inaurata madagascariensis
TGGTAACAACTGTTTTGGCGACGTCCTCTGACGGCACCTCCTTTATCTAAGTGGCAGGTTTCGCTTTAATCGATCTCCCTAGTTGAGAGCGCACTGTCATTGAATGCTGGCCGCGGTAGTCTAGTGGTCAAGGTATCGGATCGTGGCTGGCTTGTCACGAGTTCGAGCCTAGTACCGCTAAAGACCCGCCGTGTAGGGGAGCGATGCACGTTAAATCTGTCGAGAGCTCAAACGTCCTCCCGTTGGTGTGGTAGTTAGGAGTAGGGGGTGCCAGATCAGGTGTCATCCTCGTCACTTGACCGTGGATCAAAATTACGAGGTCCGTTGCCAAAAGCCCTCGTGTAGCTGAACAGTGCGACGTTAATATTCACTCACTCGCGTCATTGAATGAACAGATGCAACTGCATTTTTCCGGAAAAATGTGGAATAAACATGAAGTTTCTTGTGAAACTTAGGAAATCAGCCATGAAAACATTTAAAATATTAACCGAAGCTTATGGAGATGAAACTTTGTCTTGTGCACATCTCAGAAAAGGTACATCGCACATTGAAATTTACATTTTGTGAGATAAACTCTGATTTAAGGTATACAGTGAGACTTTTAATCGGTTAGGAAATAAAAAAATAAAAAGCTCCATTTAAAATAAAAGTTACATGTTTTGGTTTATATCACGCGTTACACTTTTAAGCAATATCGAAGTACTTTGTTTACATTTTTCGCCATTAAAATGGGGGTGGCGGAAATTCAACGATTATTTAAAAATAGGTCTTAAGGGCTTCTAAATACCCTAGAGGTTAAAGTAAGGTATTTTTAGAAAGGTTAAAATCTATACAATTTGAAAATGTAAAAATTTCAAATTGTCTAAAAAATAAGATTTAAGCTTTCCAATAGCCCTAAAGAGATTTAGTGAAAAAATTACTAAAAAAAGACCAAAATGGGTGAGTGGTGGATGACTGTTGCACCAAGACAATGCACCCACTCATACGGCGTTATCTGTTAAGCAGTTTCTGACCAGTAAAAACATTACTGTGATGGAGCATCCTCCTTATTTACCTGATTTGGCCCCATGTGACTTCTTTTTATTGCCTACAGTGAAAACTTGCTTAAAGGGAACCCATTTTACCTCTGTGAAGAGACTCAGGCAAAAACGGAGAATATCCTGAAGGGCCCTCCAAAAACTTCGTTCCAGAATCGTTACCAGCAATGGCAGCACCGAATGCAGAAGTGCGAGAATGCTGAAGGGAACTACTTTGAAGGTGACAATATCGTGGAGAACTGATTCTGTACGTACAATGATTGGACTAGTTTCGTTTTTTGGTGTCACTCTTCGTATTTCAATAAAAAAAAATATGATAACATAAATAAAAATTTAATATACTCATACCTTTAGAGTGTATGATTTAAAATTTTCATTAAAAAATTAGATTAATTCATTTGTAATAATATATCTTTAATGATAAATCAAGTTTTGAACCGCTACGATAAATTTCGAAATGGATAAATATTCTATTTATCGTCCTTCTTATAATGCTGAAGTCTCACAACTGTCTTTTCTTTTGGAGACATTAATTTAAAATTTCAGTATGTCAAGAACTTTTCCGTGCGTGTTCAATTGAATATTTCTCTCTCAGAAGTCTCCTGTAAGACAATAAGTTTCTGCCGACAAAACTTTTATACTTGAGAAAAAGTAATTTCTACCATTTTCTCTTCGAATTTCCCCCCACCCAGGACAGCTTTATCCCTTTCTTCCTGTTAGGTAATATCTTTTCATGCATACCTGAAAGGACTTGAATCGTATAATTTGTATATCAGTAACGCTACCTGTTTACTGGGATTAATCGTTATGTAACTTTTTTAAAAATAATTTTAGATGAAAATATGAAGATTTTGTTTATATATTTAGGAAATGAAATTCGAATTTATGTTGTTATGTTTGAGAGAAGACTAAAACAATGGTATTGTAGTTATATTGCTTTTGATATGCTTAAAATGAGTAGATTGCGCTATTTTTACGTTTGGGAAAAGTGGAAAGGGATTTTTCTATTGCTTATTGATTTCAGAAAGAGATTAAAATGACGACTTAGCTATTCTTGCATAAATATATAATAATGGTTAAAAACCCAATTAATTAGTAAAGATATTACGTTGCAAATGCATTATTTTTTTTATGATTTTCAAAAATCTTTTTTACTAATCAAAATTTTTCAATGAAATGGTCTTATACGAAATATAAACATCGAATAAAGTTTTACTACTAATGTTTAGCTCAATAGAATGTTCGCAGATAATAGATATGTTTTTAATACTAAATTGACGATTATGTGCTTATTCTAATCGAGTAAAATGTTTTTTTTGGATGAAATTTTTAAAAAGTAAGCCAGTGTTTCTCAAACTGTGGGGCGCGCCCCCTGGGGGGGGGCGAACATATAAAAAATAAAAGATTTTTCAAAAAAATTATTTACTGGAATGAAGTAAAGCAAAATACTTTCTGACATAATAACAAATACACATTTACACTGATATAATTTATTTATATCGTCTGGTGATATTGCAACTCAAAAATAAAAGCTTCTTCTTCAACACCTCATTAGCTATCTTTGATCCTATAACCAAATAAAAAAACCATTTTGTTTGCGGTAATCCCATGATGAGAGACTTTTTTTATTGCGTTTTCTTTTTGAACCTAAAATACAACTCTTTCAGAGAAAAAACAAAACCCAGACCCAGAATCAAAAAATTTCAAGAAAGATAAAAAGTTTATCACTGTTATTATTTTTGTATATTAGCTGAAGACAGCAGAATATATTTGCTGATCATCTGGTTGACCTCGAACTTACTGGTACTGTTACTTCTGGCCCCTCTCTTATGTGTTTGTTTTTCATTTAGAGAAGTTGTAAATAATGTATTTATTTATTTCTGTGCGCTTTTTTCTAAGTAAAAGAGTTTTAAGATATTTAGAAAAACACACTTTGAAGGATTACTTGGCCAAGATTTATTTTTATGAGTATTCTCAAACACATATAAAGCATTATAAAAAACGTTTTACACAATTTGTTTTAGAACTAACATACATATTATTATACTGAATATATTTTTAACCTGTGGGCGGTTGCGCGGGGGGCAGATTTCACAAAATCGTTAATTCTGGAAAATTGTTTATTTGTTACCAGTGACCTTGACAGAGAATCCTTCTATATCACAGTTTACATGGAAACTAAAATGTACTTGTCACATATTTCCTTCTTTTTTGGGAGTGGCAAACGTTTTTTTACCAAAAATTCTTAAAGTACTTGTTTTGGCTGAGTTCCCTGCGTGACTATTTTTGTTCCAAAGTATTTATTTTCTATGCACATGTTACAATTTTACCCAGTGAATAACTTAATGATTTTGATTGCCTTGTTGTACTTATTGTGGTTTTTAAATGTAAATAAGCAGAATATAAAAAAAAAGAAAGAAAAAAAAAGAAAAGGAAAATGGGGATCTGTTATCTCTACTGAAGGAAGTTGAAAGTGATCAAGCAAGGGAAGAACATGCTGAAATAATGTTTATTAATTATGATAGCGAAAGTAAATTTGAGAAAAGCGATGAACATGAAACGAAAGGAAAATTTTCAAATGCTACCTAAAGAACTCCATCAACTAAAACATGAAGCCATAAGTCTACCAGAAGACCCACTTCGCCTTTTGTCAAAAACACACCAGCAAGCAAAAGTTCAACATGCTATTTGTCGATCATCAAACGACCACAAAACAAGAATAACTCAAACAAAATATGACAATTCTGTCTGCAAAGAGCATTTCTGAAATGTTAGTGAAATGTGTCTGTAATTTGTGTCCTTTATTAAGGTTACGCACATTTGAAACATTTTAGTTAAGTTTTATTGGATTTTTTTCTCAAATTATCAAAGAAAAATTAAAAAGTCCTTGAAAGCAGGTAAGAATACTTTCTCCTTATTAAATTATTCACTGAAATCACAATTTTTATCGTGTACAATAAAAATAATTATATATAAAAAAGCATTGGGTGGTGACTCAATCACTTTGCGTGACAATTAACATTAGTATCGAGTGTGCATCTGCTCCCGGGTTAAACAATTTTGAAGTCTTTTCGCTTTAAGGTATCCTACTACGTTCGGAACCGTAATTTTGCAAAAGCGTATATATGGATAATATTTAATATTTATGATATTTAGTGTCACTTAGATTAGAGAATGTATATAAAATTTTTTTAAGAATAATATTACAATAAAAAATTATTTAAGTACAATATTTTGACAAAAAAGGAACATAGAATGACCCATTTTCAAAATACTTTCCTTTTGTAAAAAATGCTTCTATTAAAATAATATTTCGCCTGTATATAGCTCACACCTCTGTACAGAGGCTCAACTAGAATTTTCAAAATATACAACTTAGGAGGGTTTATCCATGTTTTACGACAACAGAGGGGAGAAATTTTAAGAAAAAAACGCCTATAATTATTTCAATTGGTGGTAACTCTGAAAATAATGTGTTTTTTAAAAAAAAATCATAATTGAGCCTCTGTAAAGAGGTCTGAGTTATATACAGGCAAAATATTATTATAATAGAAACATTTTTGACAAAAGGAGAACATTTTGAAAAAAAGGTTATTCTAAGTTAATTTTTTGCCGAAATATTGTATATAAATAATTTTTTTTTGTCAAAATGTCCTTAAAACAATTTTACACATGTATTCTAATCTAAGTGACACTAAATATCATGAAAATTATCCATTTATGCACTTTTTTGAAATCACGGTTCCGAACGTAGTCGGATACCTTAAATATTAAAAATAACACAATTATTCTTCATTAGAATTTCATATTATTTTTCATTACTTAACATTAATTTTAAATGCAAATTCTGTGAAGCTTAAAATTACAGTTCGCTTAAAACTAATTATAATATGAACCAGTGTCGGTTTAAGCTCATTTCGGGCCCTGGGCGCAGAAGATCTACGGGCCCCCTTAGCTCGGGTGGATCGAAATTTATAACCAGAGAATCTGGTTAAGTCCAGCGTGTCTGGGCCCAGGGCGCACCCCCAAGCGCCCAACGGATAAACCGGCACTGATATGAACATTCATTAAAAAAAAAATATTTTACATTTTTGTAAACATTGTCGCGCATTTGGGTGTACTCTCCTTAAAATTCAGCTATTATATCAAGAATAAAGTTTTATTTATTTTTTAATGAGCTCGTGCAAAGAGCGGGTACTTCAGCTAGTATACTTTTAACGTATCAGTGCTGCACAAGGTATTTTATAACTAATTTATTACTACTAAATGAAAAGCAAGTTTAATAAGTATTAGCGACTTCCATGGGCTTTTCTTGCAGAGCTAAGTTTTTCAAAGGAAGGCTTACGATTAGAAATTGACACTCTGAGTTCTTTGTCCATATTTAGCTGAGATCTACATTCTGTCTTCAAAGCAGTCACCCCATTTTACAATCTGTTCCAATTTAAAAATTAGAGAAAAAAAATATCATAATAATAATCCTATTACTGAAAAAGTAATTTACTTAAAATATATATTACCTAATAAAGTAACATATACAAAATTTAATATAGTTATCTTTTTTTTTATTAATTTGTATGGTTTATAATTAAGGCCAAATTGTAGTTTTAGAGTCAAAGGGCATTATTATTGCATTCAATGCATTGTTATTGTATAAAGGAGGCGCGATAAAAATTATGATTGAAAAGTGGGTCGAAAGTTTGAGAAACACTTAAGTAATCTATAGTTAAAAGTTTCTGTATGGAAATAAGAGAGAGTGATGAAGTAGATAATAAAAATACAAGGAATATTTGGTACGAATTGCTTTGGCGTATGTTAGGCTATATATATAATAATATTCAAGAATATGATGAAAAACACATACGTACGTACGGGCAGATCAGTATTGGTTTTTAAATTTGTCGCCAATGTAACGTATTGACCTAGGTTTCAAAACATTTCTGGCTAGCAAGATGTTTAACACAGCTTTAATAAAATTACACTTTTTACAATTTTGTATAGTAAGTTAACAAGGAGTTTTTGATTTTGCACATAGAACTATTGGATACCTTGTAGTACCATCGTTGGGCAGGCATATTTCACCTGATCTCATAACATCCAAGGTCTGCTTAAATAGTCAAGTAAAAGGTTACTTTTTATTTTTTTGCTCCATACTCGCTGTTTACTTTTCAATCCGTCTCTTTAAATCTACCGGGCAGGACTGCTTCATGCCCCTTCAATTCATCTTGATTCCTGATTGGAAAGAACATGGACTTGCCTAAAACACCCTCATACGGTTTCTCTAACACCATTCGTACTTCCAAGACGAGGCCTAGTCTGATTTATGCCCATTCTGGCACCTCATGTTGAAAGTCATATGGATTGGCCATAAATCGACAT
Organism: Trichonephila inaurata madagascariensis; assembly: GCA_019973955.1. NCBI lineage: Eukaryota > Metazoa > Arthropoda > Arachnida > Araneae > Nephilidae > Trichonephila > Trichonephila inaurata. The sequence goes on from BMAV01006693.1 coordinate 448,123, forward strand.
GTCACACTGGCGCATAGTACAGAATTCATGACAATTCCTCCTTACAATAGCGTAGCATCCTTTCCACATACGTGTAGTAGGGCACCGTGTGAAATGAAATTAATGAATGGTCTTGGCAGCTGGCTTTGAAGGAAGATGCCATGTAGAGCACCTTTTCGCCTTGGGTGCCGTAAGAAAGGAGGTAGAAGACAGCTGGTTAACTAAGCTACGTTACGCCAATATTAATTAAGTTGCTTTAGAATTGTTTGAAGAACTTAATCATTCATTTGTGATTGCATCTAAAATATGACATCCAGCAAATCAGTTTTAAGACATTAAGATGTAAACCATTATATAACTAAAATATCATTGGAAAATGTTTTACTGAAATTTCAAGTTAAAACTTTGATAGTACTTTTTCCTTAATAATACAATCAAAAAGGGGAAATTTTGAATAAAGAGCACATTAACAATTTATTCCTTTTCAAATTTTATAATATTTTTTTGAAAATAAAAAGGGCAGTACCAGTAAAAAAAATTGGGTTCTTGGATTTTAAAAAATGTTTTATCAAATGAATTGAATATTTAAATACAATATTTGGAACTTGGATTTGAATATAGTTATTCCATAAAAGAGGCAATACAAGTATTGATAGAATTTAATCTTTCAATCAAAGACAAAGGAAAATATTCTTTTGTGGCTATTTTTATCATTTTAAGATGTCACAAGAACTCAAAGTCGTTTCGTTCCTTTCGAAGTGTTTTTTTTCACTCCATGTATTTTTTTGAATTTACGTTTTCTGTCAAAACCTTTATTTCAATGTCTTCCCTTTCCCTTTTTTGTTGATTTTTGGATTGCAGAAGTTTAGTTTTCCATTTATTATAGTTTTCTTTTGAGTAACGCATCGAAATTGATCTGTTCTGGGATTCTGATTCTAGATTTACAAACTTCGAATCGCTCTTCAATGTTACAAAAGGTCAAATACTATATTAAGAATTATTTTAATTTTTTTTAAAACAGAAATGGTATGGTAAGGATTTTCTTTTCTTCTTCATTAAATTTTACTTACAGAATTACAAATTTTTTTTTTTGATAATATTGTTTTTGGAGTGCACAAATCAATATTTTTTGCCCACTTTTGAATATGGTACGATTTTTAACTTTGGAATTGTCTAGACAAAAATGTTATTTTTTGAATTTCCAATTTTCTACACATATTTGTCCAAATTTCTTACAGTTCCAGAAATTTAGTTCTAAAATAGAAGAAATAATATTTTCTTAGTAAATATTTTTCAAGCGTAACGCAAAAAAATAAAGATGAGCAATTCTAAATCAATATTTTGGCTGTCTCATATCCCTTACAGAAAAACTTATATTATATTCTGTTGAATAAAATGTTAATTAATTAAATAACAAATGAAAATATAGTATGTTTTTTATATAGTGAATGTTTTAAAATTTTTATATTTTTATTTATTTCGTGATATTTATATTAAAGTTAATTCTAGAAGAATCCACGCGAACGTTAAAATTAACATTAATATATTAAAATTTTTATGTCTAGTTAAAACTACAGATTTTTATTCAAGGAATATTTTTCTAAACCGCTACGTTTTCCCTTAAAATAAAGCTTATAAAAGTGAAACTTGTAAAAAAATACTTTAAGAGTACTTGAAACGTGTGTCTCTATTAATATTTGATATATTTATTTTTTATTTCAAAAAATAATTGTTCCTCTCACTGAGTTAGAGTTATCACTTACTCAAGCATTACTAAAATTTCACTGAAGTTAAAAGCATTTCAATTGTCTCTAAAGTTTCAAATACACACAATAAAATTTACCAATATTCATTTGGAATATCTGTTTAAAAGTTTTGTAATATTTCATTCACCAAACTTCCAGTAGTTTGTCTTAGTTCAATATTTGGTGCTTATGTATTATACTGTCGACCAATTTCACCAGTTCAAAAGAAGCCACCAAAATGCCACGATATACAATCAGTTGTGCAAACCGTTCCCGCGCTCGTTCGAACACAGAAATAATATCGATGACAGACAGTATTTGGCAACATTTTTTGAATTGGTGATGTCTTTTCGCTTGGCAAAATTGGTCGACGGTATAATACGTAAATACTGAAATATTAAAACTTTTTTTTATGTTAAATAATGAATAAAAATTATGGTACATAAAAGTGATTTAATGACAAATTACTTCGAAATTATGAACTCTACAGTATGCGTTTGATGAAAGTTTTGTTGGCTTTTAATCTATTTTCCTTATATGTGTAAATTTATAGGTTCAAAGATAAAAAAAGTTATATATTTTAGTTTAAACTTAAGAAGAAACTGTTTATGTATAAAATAAGATTTTACGATCATTTAATTTACCAATAGATCGACAAGACTTAATTAGCGCTATAATTAACGTTGCATTCGTAATCGACGATGTCTACGTCAAGTAATGACTGAACCGATTACCAGTCGAGCGTAGCAAAACGTTAAATAGAATGTTCTTGAGTGGAATGGTATGGAAGTAAGATACCAACCTCATTAATTGATTGTGGCTCTTAATTACAAGATCTGTCGCCAGTAGTCTTTTACACAGTTCTGGGGGGAAAATTCTAATTTAAATTAATTCAAGCTATTGTGACCATAAACAGAAACATAAAACTAAAATTTAATTAATTTAATGCTACAGGGTATCTTTCTAATTATTTCAGAAAAACTCTTAGAAAAATATTGTATGTTCATAATATTCGATGAAAAGGATTGTTTTTACAATTACAATAGGACCTCGTTAATCCAATCTAATTGGGAAACTAAGAGATCAAAATTCATGAAAGTCTGGATTAAACATCTTACAAGGAGAGGGCACGATTAAGGAAATTTATTTCGGGTCGAGACTTGGTGTAATAGTAGTATACTCCTTTAGGGTGTTCAACCCTTAATGTAATTCCGTCGAATGGCCAGTCAATTCGGAGAAAACAGCGTTCGAAATTCATGCTTAGCTTATATACAATTAAGTTTCAATTTTTATCACCGGCCCAGTGGCTCGGTTGGCTAGTCGTCTGCCTTCAATACGGGTGGATCTGAGTTCGAATCACGCGGAAAACTTTTTTTCTTCGGAATTTCGAACGCTGTTTTCTCCGAATTGACTGGCCATTCGACGGAACATAGCGTACATAATTTGTCAAAAGAATTTTAAGTTTATCATATTTATAGAAAAACTTTCATATTTATGTCAGGAAATATGTAATCTTTTTGATTATGAGAAACTCTACATTTTTTTTAGGAATTTGGCAAATTTTTCACAAAAGGGATAATTTTGAAATTTGAAGATCGTATTGCTTCTAATAATTTTGTCTCCTTGCTGTAAATAAGATAATATATTATTTAAACGATATCTTCGCCCAGTGGTCGAGTGGTAGCATTCCCCACCGCAGATCCGGGGTTCAAACCCCGTGCTGGGCAAGGTCGACTCAGCCTTTCATCCCTTCAGTGGGTCGATAAAATGAGTACCAAACTTGCTCGAGATCTAAGACAACAACGCGTCAGACTGACCACCTAGCCGGAGGGTCTTCTCCTACACCTCAGTGCCTAAGGCACAGTAGGCATTGGCCCATCCTGGGATGTTGCGCTACTGAGTTATAATTAATAATTTCACACACATTTGGAAATGCATGGAGCTCCTCACACCTTTGAAATTAATTTTTCATGGCAAAGTAATTATTTAAAAATGAAGCAGCAAATTATTTCACAGAAAAAAAATTAAAATGAAAATAATCCATGGAAAATTTGACATAAAGAACGGACATAGTTTCTTTGAAAAAACTCGCCAATATTTTTATAAGCCATCACCGTACTAGATGAAAGAAGATTTTTTAAGGTATCCGACTACGTTCAGAACCGTGATTTTAAAAAAGCTCATAAATGGGTAATTTTCATGATATTTAGTGTCACTTAGATTAGAATACATATATAAAATTGTTTTAAGGACATTTTGACAAAAAAATTTATTTCAATGCAATATTTTGGCAAAAAATTAACAGAATAATCTTTTTTCCAAATGTTCTCCTTTTGTGAAAAATGCATCTATTATAATAATATTTTGCCTGTATATAGCTCAGATCTCTCTACATAAACTCAACTAGAATTTTAGAAAAATTCACATTATTTTCAGAGTTACCGCCCATTGAAATAATAATTGGCGTTTTTTTCTTAAAATTGCTCCTCTCTGTTGTCCTAAAATATGGATAAACCCACTTCTAAGTTATATATTTCAAAAATTCTAGTTGAGCCTCTGTACAGAGGTGTGAGCTATATACAGTCTCAATATTATTATAATAGAAGCATTTTTCACAAAAGGAGAACATTTGGAAAAAAGATTATTCTGTTAATTTTTTGCCAAAATATTGCATTTAAATAAATTTTTTTTGTCAAAATATTCTTAAAACAATTTTATACATGTATTCTAGTCTAAGTGACACTAAATATCATGAAAATTATCCATTTATGCGCTTTTTTAAAATCACGGTTCCGAACGTAGTCGGATACCTTAAGCTACAAAGAATTTTAACCTCCAGTAAAATAGGCCCCTGTAAATCACTTAAATCCTTACAATAAAGGTATGCATTGTCCGAACATTTTCTGGAACAAATCCTATAACCTTTTTTACTGTAAGACAATGACCCGAATAATGGCACGAAATTTTATGAAAGGTTTCAGAAATGTCCCAGATGTTCCCCGTAATAAAGACTCATTTTCTGGTTGTGGAAATAAACCTCACGTGTGTTGCAATTCCACATTTTGCTGCCTTCATCTATCATTCGATTCCTGATCCGGAAGAAAAATCTTTTATTCATGAATTGAAAGTATCTTTGTTTTCCTTCGTGTTCTCTGTCTCCCCATTTTCTTCTTTCTTTCAAAAAATGCTTCAAGATAATTTGCATAATACTACTGCCAATAAAAAAAAAATTCTTTACGCAAACAATTTTTTTTCTTAAAAAAAATCACATGCGTAAGGAGTAACGTATATCAATGAGGGGGAAAAAACATTACTTGGTATTTTTCGGATGTAACCGTTTTCAGGTCTCATTAATCAGAAGTGTGTTTAAAAAAAGAATTAATCTTTTTTTCGAATAGAATATTTAAATCAATCAAGTTGCATGGCTTGAATGTTTGATAGTAGTTGTTTGAATTCGAAAGAAATTTCAGATATTGATTTGGAAAACGATTTTGAATAAAAATAGAAATTATATGAAAACAATTATTGTAGATGCATCATTTGAACCACATAATTAATTAGAGTAAGTTCTAATTAATCTTTATACATTTCTGAGTTGTCAGATGTATTCTACAATAATATTCCATTAATTTTCTACACGGCCATACTGTAGATATAAAGAAACAATATCTACATTAATCAAAGGAAAATAATCAAAATAAAATCTAAAAAACCGACACTTGAACGTAAACCAAGTTAATCTAAATATGTGTAAAAATATGTTGTACAGCCCATTTCTTCAGATCTATTACATTTTTATATAAAATTTGACGAAGCACTGTCAACAGCTATGAAATGTATTTATGAACTATAATGAATCTAAAGTCTTGAAATTATATTTCAAATATATTAGATTGATAACAAAAATCATTAAAATTTTGTTTTTTTTCTTGGATACTGTGTTTATACTTGAAGTATTATAACACAAGTATTAGTATGTACGTAAACATATGTATTAGTACTTCTATAAGTACGAAAGCTGGGGCAAAAGTCATTTCAACTATTTCTTTTTCTTGAAAATATCAGTCCGGTTGGAAAATGTGACATATACAGATGGAAGGACACGGTGTTAAATACATGTGTGGATATATAGACATACACTAATTTATTACGGTAGTATACAAGGCAATATGGCCTACACGGTGCAAAAGAATGACAACACAGTGCACATAAAGTTGACATGACAAACCTGGGCCTAAAAACCCTCAATGTAGTCACCTGCTACTATCACCACACGCTGCCAACGATGTGGGAGGCGTTGAATACCACCAGCCTTAGCGTTCTCCGCACCATGTGTGAATCGAGTCACCTGTTGGCGCACAGCATTAGCAATGTCCTTTCTTAACACGTATTGATTCCTTAATCTTGGGAAGGAGATCAAAGTCACAGGATCAGATCAAATTCACTGTGACATTCCATCGCATTTCTCCCTCGGAGAACGGCTATTTTGATATAAGCGGGCAGCTCAAAACGGGTTACTTACTTCTCACACGGCACTCATCAACTGAATGATTTCACAGCCCTCGCTGCGCTACTACCAGCTATCACAGAGCCATCTATTTTTCTGCATACACACTATGGCTGAAGAACTTCCACACGACACATATACGTTTGTGATCTATTCACATATCTACAAGAAAAAAAAATAGTTACCATGACTTATGCTCCAACCCTCGTATTATATCACATGTTAATACATAATTTTAGCACATTTTAATAGATTGGATAGTATAAAACAATAAAACTAAAAAATCTCCACGCGATTGCCCCTTAGTGACGTTTTACCGCTTTTTAAGTCCCTGGGTCCCTATACAAAAGTAGGTGTCACCTACGCCCCTTGCAAGTTGACTGTATACAAATCGTTGTTTAATACTTATACAAATGATAACTCTTAACAAATAAATGTGCCTGACTTACAATTTCACATATCTAGGCATAAATTGACTCTACTGATTGTCGCTTGGAGTATGGTGGTAGGCCTAGTTATTCACATAGACGACGGATGTGACAAAACTATGCAAACGTATTACTAAAATTGCAGATTGGTAGGTAGGTCTTAATTCAGAGTTTTTTGGAGGATATGCCTGGAAATTATTCGGATAATGATATTATTGAGGCAGAGCTGTAAACGAATCGAGCCCCCCCCCCTCTCTGGAAGTCAAGTTCTTTGGTACGAACCCAGTTGACCCATGTCTTAAAGCATTTTTAACTGTCCCCATATCATTTAAATACAGATAATGAAGAAACTGTTAACTAAAATTGATAATTAGGAAGACTCTAAACACAATTTTAACCATATTTGCAAAATATTTGAATGAAAAACGAAACAAAATTTAAAGATATTTCTTAGAATAATTAAAAAATATATTACGTTTAATCTGTTTAAATGATTTGTTTCATTTAAAACTAACTATTAAAATAACATGCTTCTGACTCTTTGATTGATATAAAAGGTTTATTTATTTATTTTTTAATAGTTTTTTGAAATTTGATGTAAATAATTTTCTGTATTAAGTTTTAGATAAAATTATGATGGATTCTTGTAAAGAGGGAATTATTCAACAATGACATAATTCAATTTAGAAAATGGTTGTAATAGCATGAAATATATCCAGTTCGTTAATAGATTCACTTAAATTTATGCATTTAGAGAAAAACGCAAACTCTTTTGCTAAATTAATTGAAAAAAGTTAATATTTTTTTTCTCGTTACAATGAGGTACATAACTTGATAAATTTGGGAATTTTTTGTGTCCCTTCAGTATATTGATAACAAACACGAGATTTCCAGAACTAAATGGTTATTTATATAATACTAATTCAAATATAACTGTTCAGCACTGCACCTTTTTACGTCTGAAACATCTACAAAATTCAGTTAAAATTGCATCAACTTAGCATAAAAATAAAGTGTTACTTTTTTTTAATAATAATATGAAAACTTTGATAATATTATGTAATTGTGTATCGATTTTAGAAAAAAGAAATGTTTGTATAATTAATATGTTTCCTTTAAAGAAATTCTTACAGCCTTTTTTTTAATTTATTTTCAAAAATTCTGAAAAAGGGACACAATTTTTTTTTATCATTATATGAATAATGATTTGAAGCAAAAACTTTTTTTGGTGTTATCCATTTGAATAAAAGTATATGTCAGAGATAATTGTAGAGAAAACCATTCACACTATTTTTCAAATAATCAGATTTATTACACAGGAAACTTTATAACTTTAAACGACATTTCTAAATTTTTTTCTAGGCATATAATTTTTCCTCTTAAGAACTCCTATGAAATATTGCCATGAAAATTAATAAAAATATTTCCTAAGTTCATTTTATACGAAAAATATTAATTATATATGCCACCTTATACATTTCTTTGATTTTTTTCTTACAAATTTAAAATCTGTATTCCTTGAAAGTATGCCTATAATCATATTAAACTTTTTAATGTTATTAATTTTTTTCTAAAATATAATATATTTATTAAAAAAGCTTAATATTTTTTCGTTCATTAATAAAATTTAGTATAACAAACCATTACTTTACAACTAGTTTTTTTAGTATAATAATTTTTAAATTTATTAATTTTATTAAAAATTACTAACAAAGATATTGTGATTGTTATGTTTTTCCTAGTTTGACCTTTAAAAGTACTATTATTTTTAAATAATATTTATGTGATGTTCTGACTGAATATGTTTTATATATGTAAGACTATCATTCGAAGTAGCATATATTTGTAAATGTAATTTATATATTATTTCTAAGTCGAATGTTTTTTCTTTCATCAAAACGAATGTTTTTAATCATTTAAATGTAATATTCCATTTATAAAATTAAAAAGCCAACTTTTTTCATAATGTTAAGTTCAGTAATAAAATAATTAATAATTTGAATAATGGAACTGGAGTTTATTAAAATAAATAAATCAGTGAAGCTAAAAATAAAGAAAATAAAACTTTTGCTTAAAAAACATTCACTGGGAAATATATTTCTTATATTTGATAAAAGATTATTTACGGAATTTTTTGGATTTTTTAAGTGTGTATATTATCAGGATATTATTTTATGCATTAAGATGAGAGATATTTTATTTTTTAGAAAAAAATAAAACAGCATTTTTAGATTTATTTGGTAATACTATTTTATTTCTCTCATAAAATGAGAACCAATAAGGATTTACGATCCAAATAGAAAAACAGAAGATTAACCTTTTCGTAGTCAGGCAGATTTAAGATTGTTCTGATAGTTCTCAAAATAATAATAGCTTTCGACAAGTCTAGCCGAAACTCCGCGGGTAATTGATTGCAAATCATTGATAATACCCAATGAAATGAAGCAGACCCAATGTAATTCCAAAAGATCAGATTCTTTCAAAAGGAAAATCATCTTATAGTAAAACATTCTTATTCCATTCACAAATAAAATTTTTCAATCAATTTTATTACGAAAATAAGTGATTATCAAAGTTTTTTAAAGACTAACAATTAATTTTAACGTATGTTTAACTGTCAGAATTTGAAAGTACAACGAAGTAAAAGACAGGAAAACTTATGTATGTAACTCAGTGTTTCTGAAACTGTGGGACGCGCTTTCCAAGGTGACTTAAAAATCCTACAAAGGGGGCGCGAGCATATTGAAAAATTGAAAACCAAAGATTATTTAAAGAAATTATTAATTTACTGAAAATGATCAAACACAATACATTCTGACATAACAAAAAAATAAAGTGCATAATTACACTGATATAATACACTTATAAATATATGTACTGCGCAAAGTGTTTTTAAAATTAATTTAACAATAAAAAGTTAAGAAAAAGTTTAATAATTACCAGAGAAGCACGGGCTTGTCATATATAAATAATTATATGTAAAAATTAACACTTATCTTAACAATTTGCACGGTTTAAAATTAATTCCATAAATGCCGAGTAAAAATTGCGTGATTCACTCCCCAATGCCGCTGTTTAACACGAAGGCGAGCGTATGTGGTGTATTGGGGAGGGGTGGTAGAAAAGGATTAAATAAGCAAATTGTATGACACTTCCTTCCAAATCCTTTGCAAACACTGTCAAAGTCATTTTCTAACATTTCAAATACTTCGGAATAATTTTATGGATAGCAGTTCACAGTGTAGAACGTATTTAGGAGAGATGTATGCACTTATGATATAGTACACTGGGCAGTTAACGCACTGGCTGAGCGAGACGTTTATATACGCCTGCGGCACTTAAGAGGTTAACCCTTTATTGACCGCATTATGGTTTACTCCAGTTTTTTTAATGCAATATCTTTTTTTGAATTACTATATTGAAAATTAAGGGGTATACATAAACAAAATACTCAACTTTGGGAAATTTAATTAGTTAGAGATAATTAATTAATTAAAGATATTCAACTGTAAAATTAATTACACACACTGTCCACTTAAAATAAATATTCAAATCCCTTTTTAAGGTCTTCATTAAGATACCAAAAAAATAAGAGTCTTACCTTTTGACATTAACTATTTTTTCTGAACAAAAATGACAATCTTCGCTATCCACTGAAAACGCCATCAGCTGAAAACGCAATTTCTGTTTTAAAACTATTCGCCTTCACCGCTAAAATACTCATAATAGAACCTGTGCTGCCATATGTCTTGGAAGAGTGGATTTCAAAGAATATTCCTGCCAAGTGTCGTCAGAGTATTCGTATAATCGGTTATTCTATGTAATTTTAAAGTGAGTGGTATTTATAAGTACCGTCGGTCGATAAAGGGTTAAAGGGGTATTGTAGGCTTAGCTTCAAAACATAGCATTAGAATTCAATAAATTGTTATTGTATGGGTAGGGGGGGGGGGCACGATGAAAATTCTGACCGAATATTGGTTCGAAAGTATTGAAAGTTTGAGAAACACTAATGTAACTTTCTAGGGTTTAACATAATAAAAGTAATTTTATGCAAATCTTGTGGTAATCATTTCGAGTTTGAATCGATAGCTTTTCCACTCATGCTGCGTTCGGATCCCTCAGGAGTTAGACTAATGAGCATGAACTTCACCTCAACCAACATAAGAGGAAGTAACGAGACAAGACTTCGATTTCTTACCACAAGAATGCTTACTTTTATAGTATGTAGCTATGCCTACTGCAATTTAGATTATATTTGATGCTCATACTTTGATTAAAGTACTGAATGGTTTGTTTTAAACTGAATATTATTTATGTCTTATTTTATTTTTAATGTTTTATTTATTTATTATTTTTTATGCCGGCTGGGTAGCGTGGTTGGTTTGTCTCTGGCCTTCTGCACCGAAGGTTGCGGGTTCGACCCCGGCCCAAGTCGGTGGATTTTCATGATGCAGAAAATCGACAGCGGCCCTGTCGTATGATTATACGGCATGTAAAAGATCCCTAGAGCTTCTGTTTGGCTTGGATGCTCTCGGAAAAATTAAATCCTGGTACAAGTTTGCATCGTTAGAGCTCGGGTGCCTCCCTCTAGGGAGGGAACTGGGTGTCAAAATTACCTGCGGTGATTGGTATCCACCTATAGGGCACCGCACTAAAAAGTGATAACAGCTTCTGGGGGATGTAATAAGTCTGCAATGGTTAATAATCAATTCGCAGCCCATTAAAAAAATGTTTTTTTTTTTAAATTAAGAACAGAGTATAAAATCTCTATAAATGTTAGAGTTCTTAAGAGGGATTTATTTGAATTCTTATAGATTTGTGATTATGAAATATTTTTTCCAAAACAGTTTTGCATAAAGTAAATAAGCATTAAAAAAATTTATATAAAATCATATACACTGCGTATATATAATTTTATTCTAAGAAATTTGAAATTTTTTTTATATTAATATTATAAAAATTTATGTTAATTACCATAAGAATATAAGATGTGAAATGGTTTTCTTGTAATTAGTTATCGTTTGAAAGTTAATTACATTTGAAACATACTCTTATTTATGGTCATTATAAATGTTATGTAAATTATAATTATTGGTTATGGTACTGAGGATAAGCATCGTGTTATAGATATATGTTAATTATTCAAAGTAATTTTTCTTGTTAAGTAAAGGCTACATTTTGCTACACACCGGCAGAAATACTTCACCGCAGCAGCACACCCCATACTTTGTTATTTAAGATATTTTCATCATTAATCAAACGGTAAAACACATCAATATGATTCTGAAGAAGAATTATGAAAATTCGAACAAATAGTTCGAATCATTAGAAACATTCGGTCCGAAATTCACCATTAAGTGAATATAACAGAATACAGACATCAATTTGGACGAAATATTGTGACATAATATTCAGATTCTAATTGAATATTTATATCTCGCATGGATGTTCAGTTCATATTAGAATCAGAGCGATGTGTAATAACACGACGCCGCTTCCCCAATCGTGGTGATTTGGCAATAATTTCCCCATCAGTAATCTTTTATTATGCCTCTCAGCGACAATTATCCCGACAGAAATTACCATAGTAACAGTTTAACGCATCAAGGAATGCCGATTTATCATTTTTATGTTGAAAATGACTGAATTGTGTCTTTGCCTTCGGCAGCATTTATAAGTAGTCAATTAGAATTTAGAATGGAATTCGAAATACACATGCAAGCAGACGAATCTAGTGTGATAAAATATATTGTTTATAACTAATTTAACATATTCCTCGGTGTATATTACAGTATATTTATTATGGTTGAAAATTGTTTTTATTCTCTCTCTCTCCTCTCTATATATTTAACTGTAAAATAGAATATAATTCTTTTTTATTATAATAGCAGTATAACTCAAAGGAAAGAAGTGTAACTGAAATGTTTGACTATTATTTTAATATCAGTAAACCAGCATTTCTCAAACTGTGGGGCGCTCCCCCCTTGGGGGTCGTGATAACTCTACGAGGGGGACGCGGGCATATTGAAACGTCAAAAACAAAAGATTATTTAAAAAATTAATTTACTAAAAGTAAACAAACAAAATATACTTTCTGATATAATAAAATATAACATAAATATTTACATTGATATAATAGACTTATAAATGTATCAGTACTGTACAATGTATTTTTATTATTAATTTAACAATACTAAGTTAAGAGCAAATTTGATAATTATCAGTGATCCCATGGGTTTGTATTAACACTTATCGTGACAATTTGAGCGGTTTATAATTAATTCCTTAACTGCCGATTAAAAGTTACGCGATTCACTCACCAATGCCACCGTTTTCCATGTAGACGAGCATATTTTGATGGGGGGTTGAGGGAGAGGAGAAAAGGAATATATAAATAAGTAAATCCTTCGCTAATACTGTCAAGGTCCTTTTATTGCATTCCAAAGTTTTCGGAATAATTTTATGGATAGCACTGTACAGAAAAGATTGTACTTCGGAAAGACGTATATATATGTCCAGAAAATTAATACTTTGACTGAGCCAGACGTTTATATACGTCTGTGACACATAAGAGGTTAAAGTCGTATTGTAGCTTTAGTGTCAAAGTATAGTATTATTGAATTCTATACATTGTTATTGTATGGAGGGGGGCGCGATGAAATTGATGATTGAATAGTGGGTCACGTATATTGAAAGTTTGAGAAGCTCTGCAGTAAACTATATGTAGCAAAGACATTCGAAACGATGAAGAACTTAAAAATATATGTAATATTTTAACCTAAATGTGTGCGATTAAAAGTCCCCTTTGTGTTGGCAAGTTAACCTTTAAATATTACTTTGTTATAATTTAAACAACAAAAAATTTTGATAGATGTAAATAAATTAAAAAAAAATCCATTTTAACATTAAATGTCGGTAGAAAAATATTTTTTTCAAAGTGTTCATTAATAATGAAACGAGCCATGTTTGTTTCTCTTTCTTTCCTCGCATCAATATCGCCTCGCAGGAAAACTGAATTTTACACAAGCAAAGTTCACTTCTCAACGTGACTTAAAAATAATATTATGGCAACTATAAAATGTGTGGGTATACAGATTGGCATTTTTATTGCCCTTGACAACAAATTTGGCTAAAAATACGATATCTCCGAGGAATCATACAGAAGGCTTTTGGATCAATCCTTCTAACCCTAAGACGATACAAAGAATTTTTGAAACGAAGATAGAGTCAGTCCACAGAAGATTGTGTGCGATGAGAGAGAGAGAGAGAGAGACTGCTATAAGAAAGAGAGACTTGGCCTGAGTTCCTGCTAGTGGAGCGGTATACAGACACGTTTCTGGAACTTTGTAGTGTTTGCGTATAATGATTGCGATTTACACTATTGTAAAAATAATCTTCTATTATATTTCTTTGTGTATATACGTTGATTTGTTTCATGTAGTCCTCCTTGTCCTAACTCTTTGTCCTTGTCTTTAATAATTCAGTTATTATTGAAATAGTTGAAGTCGTTGACTCCTTTTCCCCCTCGCAAATTTGTAGCAATATAAAAATGTGATACTCAGAAGAAAATTGCTTTTCGTTGAGGTCATTACAATATTATTTTTGGAAAAATTCTTTATATTTAATAACGTTTTCTGACACCAAATAAGAAAAAACGAATGCTATGAACGAAAATATAAATCATTATTTTAAAATAATTCTTTCAATGACAAAAATAGCAAATTATGAAAAAATAAAGTTATTAGTCTATCTCCAACCTCTTTTAAATTTATAATAACTTCCATGGCACGACAGTCTAGGATGAACCATGGCCTTCTGAACCAGAGGTTTTCCACTATCTCAATCAGCATCCAAATTCCTCCAATTGTTAATATTACCAAAAGTTTAATCCTTAATCCTTTTCCGAGTTCGTCTACGATGTTAGAGCATTAGGTACCTCCAGTTCAGATTTCGAAACAAGTAATTTTTTATGGTTTAAAGTTGTTAGCCTCATGCCTAACCCCTAACTTGGAGGAACAGTCCCCTGATATAATATCCAGGGGAAGAGTGTCGGTTATACCCTCGGAAGCTGGGCCTATTACGACAGTGGTTCTCAAACTTTTAATATTTGCGACCCAATATTCACAATCATAATTTTCATCGCTCCAATAACAATCTATTGAATTCAGAAATGCTATACATGGACGCTAAAGTTACAACACGATTTTAACCTCTTATGTGCCATTGGCGTATATAAACGTCTTGTTCTTAACTCATCCAAAGCGTTAATTGCTCCAGATATATGTACACGTCTTTCCGCACGCGCGCGAAGTACGTTATTTTCTATACACTGCTACTCATAAAATTTTTTCGTAGGCCTTGGAATGCAATAAAAGGACCTTGACAGTTTTTGCAAAGGTTTAACTTATCTCAGATGATTTGCTTATTTATTTCTTTTCTCCCTATTCATCGCATATGCATGCCAACGTGGAAAATGGTGGCATTGGGAAGAGCATCGAGTAAATTTTAATCAGCAGTTAAGGGATAATTATAAACCACCAAATGATCAAGATAAGCACTAGTTTTTGTATATCATTTTATATATGATAAGCCCATGGGGTCACTGATAGTTAGTTTCCTTGTTCTTAACTTGATATTGTTAAATGAATTATAAAATACACTGTGCACTATATTTATAAGTGTAAATGTGTATTTTATTTTTGTTTATTATATCAGAATATATATTGTTTGTTTACTTTTAGTAAATTAATAATTTTGTTAAATAATCTTCTATTTTCTAGTCTCCAATATGCCTGCACCCTCCCCCCCTCCTTGTGGAGTTATCACGCACATCCAGGGGGTGCACCCCACAGTTTGAGAAACGCTGTATTACGACAGGAAAGAGCTGTAACAGGTTACCTGCAGTTCCTCCACTATTTCTCTAAGGGGAAATACTTTTCAGACATTATAATTGGAGAGTTTGAATCGTCAAGTTGTTCTGAATAAGGGATTGAAAACCTTATTATGGAGTTAATGACTGCAGCCGAATTCATGCATTTATTGTGAAATGTATTATTATTTTTTCATTGTATATATTGTTAGAGTAGATTAAAACTGTGGCCTGCTCCTCTTAGCCGAATTTGAACGTTGACTGTATTTGATTGAAAGGATAAAATAATTTTTGTTAATTATGGCTCATCCTTCTGTAAATTCTCCCGCTAACTCGAGCGGAGCCATACATTGAAAAAAAAAAAACCCTTTCAAACTCGGTCATTATACCAGTACCTTTCACCTTTATGTTTTTTTAAAGTGAAAAGTTATGACATCTGGAATGTAATAATAAAAAAAAAATTAGTTTTCAATGACACATTGTGTGTTTGAATATAAATGACACACACGAACATACAACGTAGAAGTTACTTTTTTATACAGGGTGTCCGGGCTTAAAGCAAACAAAAGTTATGTTTTAAAAAAACAGAACTACCCATCAGTATGTAATAAAATGTACATCCGTGGATTGGAAAACTCTCCGAAATATTTTGGGTCTAGCCCGATCGGCGGCACGTGCGCGCATTATTCGGCAATTGCAGGCGATAAACTTGTTGCACTGACTTTATTAGTAAAGACGTGGACACCACAGAAAAAAGTGCAGTGCTTACTTTGGTTAACGGAATTTCAATCGGTCATACATAGTCAGAATAAGTCAGAACATAGCCCATTTTCTCCACCGACGCTACAAATGTATAATATTTCCGTATAAAATATTATTTTGACACTATATTATTATCCAAATATTTAAAAAGTTGCATTTAAACAATGAATAACAATATTCTTTTCTATTGACATCATAAAATTCATCTTTAGGGAGTTCAAGAATATGTTTATAAATAGCGTGCGAGTGAAATACCATATACATATCAGTGATTACACAGCATTAAACAGTGATTAATGTAATTGGAGCCAATCTGTTAAGCACTTATTGCAATTAAGCGATAATTTATGATTCCATGTAACTGGATTATTCAAACATCCTATTATGTAATTGCTCGTATATATTCCTTCATTAGACTAGAAAGTGCTTTAACGTTGGGTTTAAAATTATTTTGTAATTACTAATTACAAATCGAAATAACTATATTTTTTCACAAAATTATTGGAGAATAATTGGGCGATTAACTTATGAAGAAATTGATAGTAATGATACTGGAAACACAGGAAAGTATCTTAATACAGAGTATACGGGCTTCAAGTATCCAAAAGTTATGACTAATTATTACGGAACTACCCATCAAAATGTCGCTACTGGCTTGTCTAATAAACTTATCAGGACTCTTATAAAATGAACCACGCATACGATCAACAGTGTCTTCTATCACGAAAAGATACTTGCCAGTTTGAGATACAAAGGTTCCCGTTTCTTTCAAAGTTCTTTCCCTTTGGTGGATAGATTTTAATGTTGGAGGATCGACAGTCCATTCTGTTTGAACACGTCGCTGTACACGCGTGAATAATTTCAATTCCGTTAAACAAAGTACGCACTGTACCTTTTGCTGTGGCTTCCACATCTTTACTAATGAAGTCAGTGTAACAAGTTTACCGTCTGTGATTGCCGAATAATGCGCGCACGTACGGCCGATCGGTCTAGACCCAAAAACTCTTGGAGGGGTTTCCAATTCAGGGATGAACAGTTTATTACATTCTGATGGGTAGTTCCGAAATAATAAGCTATAGCTTTCGGACACTCTGTATATTGTTTATCATAAAATAAATAAGACATAAAATTTAATCATAGATTTCCAAATTATTTCATTTTTCTATATTTAAGAAATTCATTTCAATCTTCTGTGTGATTATAGACTACAAGTTTTATCCAATTAAGAAGCTCACATTCCCAAATTTCTGTTCTTATAGTTTCATTAATAATATATTTTGTTTTCTTCTCATCATCGTGTGGTTACTTTCTTTCAAACACAGTTTTCAACGCTTTCCAAATAGTTTCTTAAATGATATTGACATATTAACGGTTCTATCTATAAATATTTATATGCATCTTAAAATTTATAGAAGCTAATGAGAGAAGCTCATTTTCTATTCATGTAAAGTCTGATATTCATTATGATTTAATACATAATCATCGAAAACAAGAATTTTAACTCTTGTACTTTATATGGGCTTTTGATAAAGAAACAAAGCATTCAT
The DNA here is from genome assembly GCA_019973955.1 of Trichonephila inaurata madagascariensis. Taxonomy (NCBI): domain Eukaryota; kingdom Metazoa; phylum Arthropoda; class Arachnida; order Araneae; family Nephilidae; genus Trichonephila; species Trichonephila inaurata. Next base: position 465,960 of record BMAV01006693.1, read on the forward strand.
AAAATATTTATATTATTTATATTTACCAACAGTCATTACCTGCCCTCTTCTTTAGGTATTTCATGACATTGTAAGAGTATACATTCCTTTAAAGCTATTTTTATCTAAGTCTTAGCATTGAGATTTCGATTGTTTTGAAAAAATATTTGGTAGCACTCATGTCTCGTTATTTAAAAAATCCAAAACTTAAATATTTAAAACAGAATTATATTTATCATTTATATTTTTCGTCTCTGTAAACTCCTTCCTTTGCAGTCGATTTCCTCAAACAATATTTTTAGCAGATCTCTAATCATTAAAAGAAACATACTTGCCAAGTTCCAGGTATTCAATTATAATTGTTCGAAAACGGGATTTTTTTTTACATTTAACACCCTCGTAATCATTTGCAAACTCCCCTTGGAAGTCTATTCTTATAAAACCCGTTCTTACTGGGTATTTACTCAACAGAAGAAACATGTTTTACGAGTTTCAAATTTGTAAGCCTAATTATTCAAAAACGGGAAGGTGACCGCGATAGCCTAGTGGTCAAGGTAATGGCTGGGGTGTCATAAGTTCGAGCCTATTACCGTTGAAGACCTACCGTGCAAAGGTGGGTGATGCACGTTAAACACATCGAAGGCCAAAATCCTCCGGTTGGTATGGTGTGGAAGTTAGGAGAGGGGAATGCCAGCACAGGTGTCGTCCTCGTCACTTGACCATGGTTCAAAATTACGAGGCCCTCGTGCAGCTTTTTTTGTGCGCCGTTTAACTCTCACTCACGCGAAAACGAGAAATTTTTACCTATAACGTTCCCTTAATCCCTACCCTGCAATCTTTCATGGTCGATTTCCACAAAACCGTTCTTGGTGGATATCTACTCAACAAAAGAAATATGCTTTCCAAGTTTCATATCTGTAGGACTAATCGCTCAAAAACGGGAATTTTAGTAGATAACTGCCTGTACCCCATCAGCTTAGTAGTCGATTGTCGCAATATTTACTCTTAGTTGATATCTACTCAATAAATGCACCATGCTTATCGAATTTCAAGCCTTATCTTTGAAGCACCCGTAACTCTTGATCGGAGTCAATTTTTTTTTTTAAAAAACCTTTCTTAGCCAATTTCTTTAAAAGTAATGCCGAATGATTCAAAATTAGTGTGACCAATTTTAAAATCATGTAACTATTTAAGGTGAAATTCAATCATTTTACTTCCAGTTTTATTTGAAAAATTAAACATTTTAATTACTAATTAAACCATTTTTATTAGTGGAAGTAAATTATGGTACCGAAATTAGATCCTCGAAATCCATATTTCACTCGAAAACTGTCGAAAAGACACGGCTGTTTTTCAAAAGCTAAGTTAGCCGTCAGGTGTTATGGTATGGATGGTAATGTCTCTTCAAGGCTTAACAAAGCATTTCTTTGAAGAAACAAAGGCTAAAATTGATGCTACGTACTATCAGAACATGATCAAAGAAAGTAAACGTATTTACCTTCGAGTAAAGTTCTTTTTCCACCATGATTCTGCACCAAGTCATACTGCATAATCAATTATAAAAAGACTAAAGGATTTTAAAAAATATTTTCTTTCTGAGAAATTGCTGCCATCAACCTCGACTGTGCTCCTTGCGAATATTTTTTATGGGGATACTTAAGGTATCCGACTACGTTGGAACCGTGATTTTAAAAAAGCACACAAATGGATAATTTTCATAATATTTAGTGTCAGATTAGAATACATGTATAAAATTTTTTTAAGGACATTTTGACAAAAAAAATTATTTAAATACAATGTTTCAGCAAAAAATTAACTTAGAATAACCTTTTTTCAAAATGTTCTCCTTTTGCGAAAAACGCTTCTATTATAATAATATTTTGCCTGTATATAACTCAGACCTCTATACAGAGGCTCAACTATGATTTTTGAAAAATTCACATTATTTTCACAGTTACAACCTATTAAAATATATTATTGGCATTTTTTTCTTAAAATTTCTCCCCTCTGTTGTCGTAAAACATGGATAAACCCACTTCTAAGCTATATATTTCAAAAATTCTACTTAAGCCTCTGTACAGAGTTTTGAGCTATATATAGGCAAAATATTATTATAATAGAAGCATTTTTTACAAAAGGAGAATATTTTGAAAATGGGTCATTCATGTTCATTTTTTGTCAAAATATTGTACTTAAATAATTTTTTTATTGTAATACTATTCTTAAAACAATTTTATATACATTTTCTAATCTAAGTGACACTAAATATCATAAATATTATCCATTTATACGCTTTTGCTAAATCACGGTTCCGAACGTAATCGGATACCTTAAAAATATTGAAATATATGTAAAGTAAGAACACTTTACGGGCTTCAAGAAGCAATCAAAGAGAAATTTAGAAAAATTCCCCCCAAAATATTCGAAAAAGCTCTTTCGGCTTGGTCTAAACTTCTACGTAAAGTGTACTATGCTAAAAGAAGTCACTTGGAAAATTTCATATAAATAACTTTATTCTATAAAAACTTATAACGATCTGAAAATGGCCACATTACTTTTGAATCAACCGGTATTCCTTTCAAATTTCAAGACTGTAGGTCTAATAGCTCGGGATATTTGTTAATGAGTGAGTGAATAAGTGAACAGATGAGTTAGTGATTGAGTAAGAAAAAGAGTGAACTTTTAACCTATATATTTTAACATTTATACGGATTATACTTTCACTATGTAGTATAACAATATAAATAAACAAAAGTAGGTATTGCATTTACTAATAAATTTCGTCTTTAAAAGGGTATGAAAACCCTTTATAGTCAATAGCATTACATTTTTAAAAACTTTGAATTATATAATTCTAAGCATTGTTATATCTCAATGGCATCCGATATTTAATCTCATAACTTATTAAATCCAGGTTAATTAAATCAGTAGGTACTGCACACATTTGTAGAGTGCATTTTCTGATACAAACAGAATGCTCTCAGTATCACGAATAGACAGATGCAGATGTTTCATAATATGCATTCTCCATAGTAGACATCTCAAACAATTGCGTGATATCTCGTCTATCAAGGGAAGGTCGATGTTGAATAATTCATGGAGGTAGAAGCGGTACACATCTGGAATTACTGGAACTGAATGTTTGATTTCCGACAATGACATTAACGCCCAAAGACCGCAATCATCTCACTTAACCATCTGAAACATTGCGATGGTATACGTATGAAGAGATGTGTTACGGAAGGAAATGGAAATGATTTGATTTAATTAGTTTATCATTTCAACTACACAATGGAAGTCAGACAATAAAGTTCTCACTTTCGAAAGGATAGCTGAGTAATGAGAATGACATGGAAAGCGGTCCTTCATTTACGCCCAAAGTCAGAGGATTTTTATTGGATGTTTGTTTTAAACTTATAAAAGATTTTGGTACTCTACACAAGATTTTCCCCTAAGATTTTGTCTCTTTTACTTCATAAAACTATCGAATCTGGTCGCCAAAGAAGCTAAATAAATTAGAGCAGTGTTTCCCAAACTTTTGACACATGTGTATCCTTTCTATAGATTTCTTAACCCTAAGTACCCTGCAAAAAAAAAAAAAAAATGGTTGTACACTATGGATAAAAAATTAGCGCACCAAGAAATAATTGCGGGATCGCAACGAAACTCGGCATGAGGTTACTTGTAGGGGAGATATGTAAATGATTTGAAATGCAGCGTGATTGCGCATTATGTATAGCCGGTAGAGGGCGTTTAACGTCGTTCTCCGTTGAGTATAAAACAGGTAACCAAAGCTTGTTTGAGTGTGCTGAATCGTTTACAAAGCAAGAGCTGAGATAGACGTGCCATTACACCATTTTAGAAGACAATATGAGCTGCTGTAGTAATTTGAGAGGGGGAGAATCATCGGCATGATGGAAACTGAATGGTCAGCTATGCCTCAATGACCGATCGTATCGCATCGTGCATTCGCGATATATATAGAGGGGGTTCAACAGGGTATAAAATCCTCCTTTCTGTTGCCTTTTTCTCTGAAAAAAATGATCCTTTTTCTTTGATTTTCTAATTATTTAATTATATCAAAGTAGTCATTATGTATATAAAATTTCGTTTAATTTTGACGACTCCTTCTTGGTGCGATAATTTTTTTGTCCATGAGTGTATTTTAACAAGAATTAAAAAGTATTTTTTTTGTGACATACACAAATTACACAATTAATACATACACAAATTAATAAGACAAGGGAATAATAACATTATTCATATAAAAATAAATAAAAGTTATGTTAAAAATATTTTTTGTGTGGTTAATAAGTAATGAGAAGGAGGAAATTGTTTTGACTTGAAGACGTAGAAGGAAGAAGAGAGACTCATGAAGACGTAGAATTAGGCGCAGCTAAGCATAGAGCAGAGTATATCCTCACCAAACTACGGAGAAAAACGTACCTCTGAACTCCTCCCGTACCCCTTGGGGTACGCATACCACTCTTTGGAAGAGAGAAACACTAAATTAAAGTAATAAATATATTCACACACAATGTAATTTAAGAGAAAATGTTTCTCTCATATACTTCTAATATATAATTGAAAATTCACAGACACTAATATGTAATTATTTAAATGAAGCATGATTTACAAGTTTTAATGAAGCCTGCTATGCATGATTTTAAGGTTATTGACAGCATGTCCAATAATACAATCATGATTTTTACTGATGGTAAGCAAATATCTGATCAAACAAGTAGCGGTATCTGTATTGATACCCCTCGAGAAATATTGACTCTAAAATATCACAATCTGCCCTTTTGCTCAGTTTTCAAAAGTGAATGATGCAGGACTTGAGGGTATTCTAAGAACTATAGTGATCTTCAGATTCTTTCAGATAGAAGTAGCTCGCTCTGACACCTTAACAATTGGTTTCTTGTTGGCGACAAAATCAGTTTCTCCCCTATACAAACTGAAACTTGTATTGCCTCTCCACAATATCCATTTTCAATAGATCCGACAATGAAATGGCTGACAAACTAGCAAAGGAGGGTTATAATCTTTCGCCCTTTTCTTTCTGGAGTTATACTCAATGGAAACAAATCTCAAAATTTTGTGGAGCAAAGGGTACTTTTTACTCATCATGTGTATATCGGTAATTTACCCTGTCTGGCTGTAGCTCTCGAGTGTGCCAGATTCCCAGACTACACTTTAACGACTTGCCAGAGTTCACAGCAAGTGCCTCTCGTTCTCAGAGAACAAACTTATCTTCTTCATCCGTGCAAAGTGTCAGGATCACCAAGATCCTCTTGAGTAATTGAGGAATCATAGGATTTCTCCAGAAAAGATATCTATATACGGATCACCCTCTTGTCAACGGTCTAATGCAGCGGTTCTTAAACATTAGATCGCGGCGGGACCCTTTATCTATCAGCGTGACATCATGAAACCCCAAGGCCTTGAACATACCTCCTCCATCTAATGTACTTGATTAAAATACATGTTTTAGCAGAGTTTTTTCATTGGGGACAATTTAGTGATCTAGTCTAGTATGGCACATCTTTCAATTTTTCCGCGAGGACTTTCGTAATCTGTCAAAGAGGGAAATCTCAACGTTATATGAAAAATTCCGCAATTTAATAAACACTGGTCTAATGGATCTTGTCTAACAAGATGATTGTTTGATGAAAGATTAACAGCAACAACATGCAAGAAGCATGCTTTTTCTGTTAGATGTTTGTTCTAAAACAGAAGTCACAGTTTGTGTATTCATTTGAAAATGAGGGACACAGTTATATCAACAAAACCTTGTTAGAGATTTTTATTTATTTACTTGTCAGTGTTGAAAGAAATTCTCTAATATTTGCACAGCAGAAAAGTTCAACGTATAGAACATTTTCTCTAGAGATTTAGAAATATCAAATTCATTGTCAGTAAACATCTCGTAAAGATGTGTAATATCAAATTCATATAAATATTAAATATCCAGTGGTAAAAATCAGAAGCGTTGATAGGTACAAAAGTAATTTACTACAAAAATTTGTGGTTAAAGATTTTAAATCAAATCCTTACGTCTCTTTCAGTTCAATTATAAATTTAAAGATCATTAATAAGAACTACCATTCTTATGATAATATCAATTCAAAACATTTTATTCACAAATCAATAATACATGAGAAAAATCCTAAATTAGTACTTGGAAAATGTAAAACAGTTTTACAAAGTTTAAAAAAATTGTGAAACGAATGAATAATGAAACATTAAATTGGAAATAGTTTATAACGATGTTTGACACATATAAGCTTCACTTGTATGTAACGGAATCTTTGAACTCGATTTTTACCCACTTTAAAAGGTCACATTAAATCGAAATTTAACACACTTGTGTGTCGAGGACCGATGACAATACAATAATTTCCTAATCTTGTTCCATTGTCCTGATCAGGATCATCAGGAATAACGATTTCCAGATTTGGCGACTAATTAATTATACCATTTCCAGATTTGTTAACTAATTCCATATATCATTTTCATATTTGGTGGCTAATTCCAGATCCCATTTCAAGATTTGGAGTATAGAACATTTTCTGTAAAAATTAAGAAATATCAAAATCATTGTTAGTAAACATCTCGTAAAAATGTATAAGCTCTAATTCATATGAATACTAAATATCCAGCGGTAAAAATGATAATATTCGAAAGGTACAAAAATAATTTACTACAAAAATTTATGGTTAAAAATTTTGAATCATATCCTTACGTCTCTTTCAGTTCAATTATAAATTTAAAGATCATCAATAAGCATTTCCATACGTTTGATAATATAAATTCAAAACATTGTATTCACAAATCAGTATTACAATAGAAAAAATCCTAAATTAGTACTTTAAAAATATAAAATATTTTTACAAAGATTAAAAAAATTGGGGAAACAATGAATAATGAAGCTTGAAATCGCAAATAATTTATAATGATGTCTGACGGCTGAAAAAGTGTAAATTTAAAAAGACCTCAATAATTGATTATGGCTTTATTTGCTTTTTTAAATCTTAAAGTAAAAATTAAAGAGAGAAATGCTGATTCAACAATTAATCGAATTTCAGCAACTCATGAACAAAATGTTATTGAAATAGCAATAAAAAACAAGATACACGTACCTTTATTTGTTGATTACCTTTTTTAACGTTCATTCCTAAAAGAAATTTATATTTCTATCAAATATTTGTTCCTTATAAGTTCAATTTAAAAAAAAAGAGAAAATAATACAATTAATGCAGGCAATCATAATCATTTACCATTTAGTAAATAGCGTAGAAAAATTAAGAAAAAAGTCCTACACTCGGTGAAAAAAAGTTTGAAAAGAGCTAGTCATTTATTTCAAATACTTTGGAAAAATCTATCAGCAAAATGAGTGCTACAACTTCTTTCAACATATCTCCGAAATTATGTGTGATTTTTTTTTTTAAAAAATGTGAATTTCCTAAATAATTTTTAATTTTATTTTCTTCTAAAAAAGAAGCATTAAGTTGAAATGCTCTAATTTAAAATTCATGACCAGTTTACAATATGAAATTCTTTCGTAAATTTACAAAAAATTGCGCATTGGTGTATTTTTTGTTATATACATTTCACAGAAAATATTTTTATTAAAATAAATTTCTCTAAAAGAAAGACACAGATGCTACGGTGAAGAATTATTTGAACGGGAAGTGACATAATAATTTTTTTCTCTCTTGCTTCCGATAATTCTGACATTTTTCAAATATGAAAAATTAAATATATGGTATGAGAAAAGATTATGTATATATTTTTTAAAGTACGAAGACAGGTGACGCCATGTTTTTTTTATTGTTGGAGGAAAGAGTGAATTTCAACTTGTTTGTTATTGGCTGCATCTGTTAATTTTAACTGTGCGCATTTTGTGAAAGACGTGGATTAAATAAAAACGTCTTTTGAAATTACAGTTTTTGTATTTGGTTTGGAAAATTGTTAAAAATGAAATTGTTTAAGTTTGGAAAGGTCTTTATTTATTGCATAGAAATGTCCGTTTTTTTAAATGAAAAATGTGTCAAAAATACAAAAGTTTTCTTTGCAAAAGAAAAAAAAAGTACAATGTTAAATTAATGAAATTGTTTAACATTAAGGCACATGACATTAAAATGTGAACTTAGATTTATTCTAGAAAATAAAATTTAAATAATGGACACAACAAGGTGTATGTGAATTATTGAAATTAAAGTTCTGCAGTTTATAAGATACTTCGAAGGTAACAAATTTGTACTTCCTCTATAATAATATATAATTTCACTATTATAATAACTTCTAAAATAATGATCACTATTTTAATAATAAAAAATTAGCAATACAACTTTTTGCAAAATAAATAAATAAATAAAATAAATATAAAAAATAAAATGCTTAGTTTTTGCATACAAATCTGATATTGAATTAAAGTGAAAAGGAATTTTTGAGCATTTAAAAATAAAGACAAAATAAACTGCATTTTTTCTATATATTTTTGTGTTTAAAAACAAGATTTCCATGTAACTTGCAGCATTTTAAAAGTACTTAAAGCACTACATTTTTTTTAGTCATAGGATTCAGAATTATTTTACACTTTGTGTATTATCATTGATTCGTAACTTAAAATTTCAGTTACTTGAAAATCTTTGCAGTAATATAAATACTAATTATTTACACAGTCAATAGTATTAAAATTTGTTATTTATAAAATAATGCTCCACTAGAAGCGAAATTTACCATTGCCATTGTGGGGGAGCGACTTCAAGCAAATATAAGCCACTTGCTATAAAACCTAAAACCTTTTGTGTAAGTAATTTAAGTTCTAAGTAAATTTTATTTCGTACTAAACATTTTATTTTTCAATGAAAAAATTTGACAATTTATGTACCCAAATCATCAAAATAACTTGACAGTAATAGGATTAAGGAATAGCAATTAAAAACTTATTTTACCTAACTAATTTTAAAACTAAAGTTATTTTCTCCGTTTGTGCGTCTTTTCTCTTAGATGCATTAGGTGAAGTATCCTACTTTGACACATAAAAATTTGAGAAATTAGAAAGTGTAATATTCTTAAAACTCACCTTATTTCACACTCTCCCTATATATATATATATATCTTGTTTAAATTTTCAGTCGTTAATGAAATACTTTTGATTCATCGACTCAAGTTCAAATACATTTTTTAAAACTTGTAGAGGGTGACATTTGATGTTAGTAAAGTTTTTTAAAATATTAATTAATCAGTTAAGTTTTATATTTAAATTTATTCTGCGTTATTTCTGACAAAGTTACAACTAGCTGCAACAGATGGCCCCACCAAAGTAGGAATTGTTTTTTTTTAAAAATTTATATTTCTTACTATATAAAAAAAGTACAAAAAATTAAAAGTTACGTTTTTTTTTAAAATTAAAATAAGTAATTTTTTTTTTTACAAAATATTATTTTTTATTCTACTTATATCAAAATGAAAGATTTTAAGAGGGGAATATTTAATTTTATGAATAAACTTATTGCAAGGAATTAGTGCTCTTTGTAGAAAATATCATTCGTGATGCATATCTTACCTAACTCTTTTGCAGAAAATCTCATTTTAACTCATTTATAATTCAAAAAGTTAAGATTACATTTAAAATATTTTAGACTTCTTTTTGGAACCTTTATTACCTTATAAAACGCCCATTAAAATAATAAAAATTCTTTAATTTTCACTTCAGTGAAATATATTTAGGCAAATTTGTATACGATTTCAACTATCGAGATAAAGTTAATACTCCTTAGATCCCTTTAAAGAATCGAAGATGCTACGAGATGCAGCTGAAATGCATCGCTTTGGGAATGAGAGGAATTTTGAAAGCAATAATCTCACAATGGATGAATTCCATAATAAATCAAATACTTTAGAACTTTCAACAGCTTATGTTTATTTCAATATACTTATTATTAGAACAACGTTCTTGAAACTGCGTGAAATTCAGTGGAATCAGAATTAAATTTTCTTAAATTGAATTCA
>BMAV01006693.1:476414-527666 GCA_019973955.1 Trichonephila inaurata madagascariensis
AAACAAACAAACAAACGTATTAACAAAATTAAGTTTATTAGAATGCATTTTATTAAAATATTTGTATATGTATGTATTAAGTAAAAAATCAATGAAACAAACAAAGCCGCCATAAAAACTTTGGGAAATTTAATACAAAATGTTAAAGTTTTATGTAAAACAAAGCATTTATTGAGATTTTAGAAAATAATCTGATATTTTTCTTTGCATTATCTTTTTTAGCATCAAATTGTTCGATGTCGTCCTTTTCATTATTAATTTCATCATTGGAATGTGTGTCTAAATAACCGTGTGCTTACGTTTCATAATGTTTTTCATTACGGAGAACGTGGGAACATGAGTTGAATTAATCATTTCATTTTCGTTTTCAGAATCTGCATCGATAATATTTTTTTAAGCTTTGAACAAATTCCAAAATGTCTTTGTCTGCCATAATTGAGCTATACAAACACATTGTTATCATCTACTTCAAGGAATTCTTCTGATGATACCGTAGGACAGTTCAATCCATCTGGTATTTTACGTATTTTATTCCTACTCAGAAGGGAAATATTTTATTGTTAAGAGATTTTAGTTTCGTGTTAAGAGGAAAAAAATGCATGAAAATACCTCAGCGCCAATTTAAGCTTATTTTGGATCCTGGGCGCAGAAGATCTACGGGCCTCTTTGGCACTGGCAGATCGAAACTCATAACCAAAAAATCTGGCTAATTTCAACTTTTCCTGGACCTTCCGGGCCCCCTTGCGCCCTCCCCAAACGTCAAATGGATAAACCGGCATTGAAATACATAGTAGTTTGACGGGACCTTTGTATTACTTCGTGTTAACCGATATTTCATCTTTAGCGTTTTCGAGTTAAACGTATTTCACTGTATTAAATATATTCGACGGTATATCTTCTTGATGTCCATTGCAAATACAATAATAAGAAATTTAAAACTGAGCAAAATTTTAAAAATGTACTGTTGTAATTTTGGATCTATATACACCTAAAATAGAATTCAACGATATGTCATTTGCACTTCAAGATGATACAGAAACTACTCTTAGCTTCTGTGAATATTTCGATAAACAAAGAAATAATTTTTTATAATCAAAAAGGGGTTGTAATTGTTCCTAAGACACCATGTTTTTCGTTTCATTAATAGAAATAATAGGAGTTAGACGAAAAGGGGCTTAGCCGTTAAAAACTTCTATTGTGCTAAATCTTTTATGCTATTTACTTTTCTGGGTTTTTTGCTCAGAACAGGGGTCGATACCCTTTAGCTGTACCTTATCAAACTAGTCTACCAATATGTTTCAGTGTACCACATAAGACAATTTTTTTTAAAAAAAATTCGATTTCCACGATGATGCGTGCAGAGTTAGAGAATAGAGGTCAATAATATAAATTTGCAGTTTTATTACATATTAATTTTGCAACATTTAAAGATACTTTTTAACATAAAAGTAGAGAGAAGGAGGAAATAACACTATTTCTTCAACAAAAATAAAAACATTTAGATTGTATATGTCTATATTATGCATTTTTAAATATATTTATTTAAATAAGAAACAAACAATATATAAAATGTAAGTATTTCCTTGCATAATAGTTAAATGAAAATTTTAATGCGAACCTAGTGCTTGCACTGCACTATTTTCATATTGCAAGATCCGGGTGTAATTTGTGACTTTGAATTTGACACTATTCTGAGCATTCAGTTGTTAAACAATACTTTGTGGACTCGAAATATTTTTCATATGGGGAAAGATTTTTTTACTTAGATATGTGTAGAACCAAAAGCGGAAAGCAGAGTGCACAAAATTTTCTGTCTTCAAACAATTAAATCTCTCCAACAATGGCATTCAAGAATTTACAAAACAGCTGTAAATTTATCTTTAGAGTTATGTTTCAGATTTTTGGTAATTCCGTAAATGTCCAAAATTCTGATGATGTTTATCAAATAAGGTCCATTACAAATTTATCAATTACCATCCACTCAAAAATTGATAAATTTGTAGAGTAATGCAGCGTGCCACTGAGAATTGTATCTCATGCCACATGTGGCACGCGTGCTATAAATTACCAACCCTTGATCTACGACGATATACTGAAGGAATCGATGAGTGATTCAAATATTCCTGAGAATCAAGATATATAAGCATCAATTTTATAGTTTAATTTGTCGTTTGGTTTGGATTTCCATTACTGATTCATCCCCTCTATGTTTAATATCCATAATAATAGGGAATGAGGAAATTGATAAAGTTCTTCGCAACAGAGTGTAGACACTTAATAGAAATCGTAATTTTATATACAGAGATAATCAAAAAACACGAGAAAAATTTGTATAACAAATTAGAAATTCTCAAATCTAATTATTCAAATTTTTACAAAATGGATGATGAATTACTATCCGAATGACTTAATATGGAAAAATTTGATATTAAATAGTATCAAATCAAAACCTACGTAGACACACACACACACACACACCACACACACACACACACACACCACACACACACACACACACACACACACACACACACACACACACACACACACACACACACACACACACACACACACACACACACACACACACACACACACACACACACACACACACACACACACACACACACACACACACACACACACACACACACACACACACACACACAAAACACACACACACACACACACACACACACACACACACACACACACACACACACACACACACACACACACACACACACACACACACACACACACACACACACACACACACACACACACACACACACACACACAGAATACTCTAGAAGTTTATCCATAAAACAAAATATGTTTTTAAATCAATAATCAGAACATTATACTATTTAAAAATTTTCAATTATTATATCTAGTAATTTTAAGTAATAAAATATGTAATTTTTTGAGCACTTTTTTCTCTGGTACAGTTGAGTCCCGAAAACTCGGTCTAATGGAGATAAAAGAGTGGCCGAGTTTGTGAAAACGGCCCGTAATCGAGAATGGGACTAACCAAGTAATATAAATTTTTTTTTAATTCAATTCCTTCTTAGATTAACAAAGAAAAATTTATATTTTTGCTACTTTTTATGAAATTAGGACAGAATCACAACATTAAGAGGTAATTAATTTTTATTAATTATCATTAAAATATCTTATTGTCATCCAAAACAATCGTGTATATAAAATTTCAGTTCAACTGAATACTTTAAAACGTGAGACAAAAACCTTTTCAAGTTGTGACACAAGTCGCCAAAAGGGTCGCTAAGTCACCAAAAATGATGTCAACTTGGCTGTGTATTTAATAATAAATTTAAATAATTAGTTTAAATAATTAGTTTTAATCAATTAATTTTTATTAATTATAATTAAATTATTGTATTGTCATCCAAAACAATCATGCATATAAAATTTCAGCTCATTGAGCGCTTTAAAATGTGTTTTATTAACGATTGAAAATTCCACCAAGATAAATAAATAAATAAATATAAAGAGAGTAATAGTAGGAATTTAATAAATTGCTCAGTAGCTATGGTATCATACGTTCGAACGTGATTTTGTAAAGTGAATAAATGGATATTATTTATGATATTTAGTGTCACTTGGATTAGAAAATGTATATAAAATTGTTTTAAGAATAGTATTATAATAAAAATTATTTAAGCACAATATTTTGATAAAATGAACATAGAATGATCTATTATCAAAATAATATTCCTGTTGTGAAAAATGCTTCTATTATAATAATATTTTGTCTGCATAAAGCTGACCTTCGCACAGAGGCTCAACTAGAATTTTTGAAATATATAACTTAGAAGTGGGTTTGTCCATGTTTTTCGACAAAAGAGGGAGAACTTTTAAGAAAAAAACGCCGATAATTATATATTTCAATGGGTTGTAACTCTAAAAATAATGTGAATTTTTCAAAAATCAGAGTTGAGCCTCTGTACAGAGGTCTGAGCTATATACAGGCAAAATATTATTATAATAGAAGCATTTTTCACAAAAGGAGAACATTTTGAAAAAGGTTATTCTAAGTTCATTTTTTGCCGAAATATTGTATTTAAATAATTTTTTTTGTCAAAATGTCTTTAAAACATTTTTATGCATGTATTCTAATCTAAGTGACACTAAATATCATGAAAATTATCCATTTATGCTCTTTTTTAAAATAACGGTTCCGAAAGTAGTCGGATACCTTAAACAAAATAAAATCACGTACTATATGTTGGCATAGAAAATTAACTAAATGAAAATGAAGATTAATGAATACTTAGTATACAGTAATTTACCTGATCAAATATACATCAGAAAATTTTTTTTTGAAAGCATAAAGATGTCTGTAATGAAAATTAAGGAGCCGACTTTGCAAAAGCTGGCAACTTTTTTTTAAAAAAAATAAATGCGTATATTCCTATTGTCTTCCGTACTGCTCTCTACGTTTTGCTGCTTTATCACGAAGATGTAGAAGGAAAAGTAAGTCCATTACCAAAGTACCTTTTTCAATATATTGAAGGGTGTTTTCAAAAGTCTTTTTTTCTTCACTATGTGATATTTTAGGAGTTTGTACGTTGTCCTCAACGTTAACGTTTTTACCATTTTTTTATTTACTGTGATAGTATCAATAATTTCTGCATCGGACATAATGTCTTGAATGTTGGGAGTGTTATCCAGACTGTCAAGTTATCAAGTGGTGGGGTTTTGAGACAGTATGCTAATTATGAAAACGAGTCCTTATTGAAAGGTTTGCATAATTTTTTAGTGCGTAGTACTAAGCGATTTTTAATTTTTACAAAATTACACTATCTCTTTTATGTACTGTTTTCAAAAATATGTACAATTATCTAAAATGTACATGTACATTTGCTACTACATACTAGGTGTCACAAAATGTATTTATGTATACAATTATTCAAAAATAACTAAACATATTAAGTAAACTCAGTACCCTTTGAACAATTTTTTTAATTTTATGTAATTCAAAGTATATTTTACCATTTCATATAATGTTTCTATTCATGAAAATTTCACGAGGAGTCATTTTGCACATAATATTCACACAATTTTAAAAGTTTAATGGAAAATTTTAAAGTTTTACTCATTTGTAATTATTAATTTTTTGACCTAAATTTTTTTTGTAATATTCTTAAGGATGTTTTATACAACTTACGGGATCAATTTTACTATAACTTAATTAGTTTTGGGAAAAAAATTAAAATGTTGATATGCATGCTAAAATTCAATATAAAAGCCAATATCTCGTACATTAAATTTTTTTCAAAAATATTCAGTTTACAATAAAATGGATTTGTAATCTTATTGCATGCATTATATGTGTAACACACAGGAAAAAAATGGAAGTGATTGGTAAATAATTGTGGAAGGAGTAGAATTTCGAAAGCGCTAATGTATAAAAAAAAAACGCAGACTGAGAAAACTACTTTAAAGTTTATTATTCTGAAAAATAATTGTAATAAACTTAAATATAAACTTAAAATACTACTTTAGGTTATTAGCTATATAATTTTCTTTAAAATAATTGCATTTTCATGTTATTTGATCTTATACTTCTTTATAAATTATCAATTTTAAGAGAGTATTAATTGCACAAGAAAATTAAAAAAAAATGTTAAATAATTTTTTTTCTTTTACGACAGAAAGTTTAGTTTTTTCTTCGCATAATATTGCAGTATTATATTTGTATAAAAAACATATCAGGAATCAGAACTGAAATTATGAAATTATTAATATAAAATTCCTTAATTCAAAAATTTTACATGCACACATTTCACAAGGAAAAAAGAACACATTATTGTAATGCATCAGAAATACCCTGCTTTATATTTAACATCTTTTTTTTATAGTTATTGCTACTCTTTAAAATAGAACTTTTCATAAAAAAGCATTTTTTAGCATTTTATTTATCTAAAAAGTGGGCGTGGTCGAATTGTCTAATTTTCTTGTTTACATTTTTCAATTGAAGTTTTTCAACTTCTAATTTTCCGACATACACAAATAATGCATGAATAGAAAGTTAATAATGCAAAGAATATGATTAAATAAAAATTAAAAACGATATTTTGGTCATTTTTGGGGGAAAGTCCTCATAACTTCATTATCAGTTGTATTTTCGGAAAATGAAAATGCCAATAAGGAGTAAAGAGAAACCGTTCTGAATTGTTATTGTTTTTATGTATAGTAAAATAAGTTTAACGCGAAAAGGCTTAAGACGAACTGTCAGTTTTAACACGAAATAATACCATGGTCCCGACAAACTACTTTGTATTTTCATGCACTTTTTTCTCTTAACACAAAATGAACGAGTTGTGGCGGTGTGATATCTGTATGAACTAGTACTAACATCACGCGTTGACGATCGTTTTGGCGTGATTGGTTACGTACTTGCGTTCGGAACGGAAGGTACCCAGAACGAACCTTCCCTCCTTCAGAGTCATTGCATCAGAGTGTCTGTTCGCGGCACAAAGTTCAAAAATCTAATAAAGTTTTTTTTATGGGCAGATAAGCAAATGCCATATAACGAAACATTTAGACGCAATGATTTTAGTAAAATTGACTCATTTCCGCTGTGAATACAATAATATTGCATTTAAGGTCAAATAGTACTTCTGGAAGTTTGTTTTACTAATGGTAGTGAACTATCTTTTGTTGAATGACAGCTATTGTTTTCGATAAATTGTCTTGGTCTCAAAATGACAACAGCGGACGTTCTAGGTATATTTAGTTGAAAAATCTCTTCTAATTATAACCTAGAACCACAAAACTTTTTCTTTGTAATCACTATGGAAAATTATTAAATGTCACGAAAATGGATTCCCAGCAAAAATGGAGAAAAGATAAGAAACTAAACAGGCTCCGGTATCCAAACGACACGGACGGACATTCTAGTGTTAGAGCTCAAAAAATATCATTGATACAGATCCCGACGACGAAAATGAATTAAATAATGCACAACTCCTGTTCCCACGTCATCCGAAATAAGGAACATCACGAAAAGTATGCGCAGTTATGTATACGCACATTCCAATGGTAAAATGAATACCAAAAAATGAAAGACATCGAACAACTTGGAGACAATTTGATGCTTAAAAAGACAAAGCCAAGAAAGCATCAGATTTCCCTCCCAAAACTCATGAAATACTTTGTTTTTCAAAAAACTTAGAAATTTTGTATTAAATTTCATTAAGTTCTTTGTTTTGTTGAACTTACTTAACTTAAAACTTACTTATATAAACTTTTTTTTTGTTGAATATATGTTTTTTTAAATGTCCCTTAAAATGAAATTCTTTTATCACGAAAAAAAAATTCAGTGCTCTCAGTTCTGTGTCGAAACGATTTTCACTGTAGATCTAATTGTCCAATTGAAATGCGAGCCATTATCTAATTTACATTAACCATAGAAGCTGAATCACCCGCATACTTGGCAAAAAGGAAATTTCGGAAAAAATTCTGTTCCTTGTGTTTTTGAAAGAGTGCATATAAAACGGTTCTTCTATTGATTTTTTAAATCTATCAATGATTAATAATTAAATAAAATGTGACTATATTTCAATACATCTTACTTTGTTTTTTAATTTCTTGATGTAATTGATTGAGCGAAACATTTTAAGTTTTTGCACTAGGAAACTTTTTTTTATTTCTTCAACTTTTGAATAAAACCCTTCCGCGCAACTTGCTTAACTTTTTTGACTTTGACAATAAAACTCTTTCAAACAAGAAAAGAAGTTTCCTGTCTGATGCCTTTTTACACATATTATGCATTTTTTTCATGAAATCAAAAATGCGAAAAACATTTTATCACTTCTTTTTTTTATCCAAAACAGAACAGGGTATAGAATTTTATTAAAAAAACAGAAAAAACAAATTTGCTTGCACGAAAGAAGGAAAAAAAAGAACCTGAATACCGATCCTTAAAATAAACACTTTGTATAAACAAATATTCAAATACTTTACTTTTATTTCTTCAGTCTCTTTTTAAAGGCAAAGGGGTTTCTTTGGATGTGATGAAGCAATTTATTAAAAAAAAAAAGTCAATTCTTTTTTCCTAAGATTTCCCAGAATTGAAAATTTTTTTATCGCATCCAAATACCACAAAAAATAGTTTTTTAGACTTACATGGTTTTTTTGTTACATAGATCGCATATTATACATTTTTAGCTAAGGCCTTATTCTTTATTCATTTTATAAGATATTTTTAAGAAATGAGCTGTGTTTTTGACTCCATATTATTCCTAGACATGTTTTATAAATTTGGTATAAACAGCTATTTATAATTTTTAATTTAGAAGACTAGTTAATATTTCAACATCCTAGGTTTTTATGAAAAAATCAATAGTATGCTTTCAACTAAATGCTTAAATCTATTTACATAATGGAACTCAATAAATTTTCAGACTACAAAAGAAGAGAAAGATTTTCTTCGATTAAGCGGAATCTTTTCTTGCTGTATAAAATTTTCATTCACGTGAAAAAAGATAAACTAAAGGATGAATTTTAAATATGAAAAAAATGAACTCTCCTAATTCGTGTTCCAAACCGGATCCACATTTCTACAAACAAACAAATCCACATTTCAGTTAAAATCTGAATTGCTAGGGTATTATAATATTTTTAACACGTTTTTATAAGTTTCACTTGTATGTAATGGAATTTTTCGACTACTACAAACTCAATTTCGACCCACTTAAAAAGGTAGATTAATTTGAAATTTTGCATACTTGTCAAGGGTTGATGACAATACAATAATATCATAATTTTGCTTCATTGTCCTGATTAGAATCTTAATAATTAAGGAATATAAGAATTTCTAGATTTGGCGATTAATTCATTAAATCGTTTCCAGCTTTGGCGACTAATTGCGTAAGCCATTTTCAGATTTGGCGACTAATTCCATATGTCATTTCTAGATTTGGCGACCAATTCCAGATTTAGGGCCTGAAAGATTAAAATGCAACCCTAAAACTACAAACGGGAATTAAAATAATTTATGTTCTACTGCTAAATATTTTTTTAAATTTTGATAAGCAATATGTTTAGAAGTGATGATATGAATTAACATTTCGCAATACGTTTAAAAGGTGATAATACGATTAATATTTAATATTAACACACTTTTATTAGTTAAGACCTGTATCGACAGAGACTGAATCTTTGAAATACAACGATAGGGGGCTCATCCGAGGCCCCGTAAACGGAGAGAATAAATACCCTTCAGACCCATTAATTAATATCCATTGAAGAGCAGGACTAATTCCCGGAACCCCATAATTCTGGTTCCAAATACCAGACTCAAGGATAAATTGAACAAAGAATAAATGATAGTTTTAAAAATTAAAATACAGGCTTTTACTGTAGATCAAACTAAAAAATGAAAAATAAATTAAAGTTTAAAAAAAAGAAACTAAAAAACACGCTTTTATAGTAAATCGAACTAAAAAGTAAAAGAAAAATTTTAAAAAATAAGAAAAAAAAGACAAAAAGAGAAAATTAATGTCATTGTGGTAAAAGGTGGGGTGATTTGTACACCCCTTTTACACTAACTCAGCATTTCGGAACAGAACTAGTAAGAAATTATAACAAAATTAATATAAAGCACCCTACGCTTTTACCCCAAGGACATTAATTTTCTCGTTAATCATTTTATTCTTATTTTAATAATTATTCTTTTACTTTTTAGTTCAATTCACTATAAAAGCGTGTATTTTAGTTTTTTTTTAAACTATAATTTATTTATATTAAAATTATTCATATTTTCAAACAGATGCTTTCTATTTTGTATTAGTTGACTGCTTTAAAAAATGTACCAGTGAATCCTACGGGATTTACTGCTGGACCTCTATTTAACGAAGTCATTAAATCTCGGAGAAAAGCTCGTTATGTGGAAAATTCATTAGAGATTCATCTTTCAACATACTTTATAAACCACTTAAAGCAAATTTTAAATGCATATAAACCTTATATATAATTTT
Organism: Trichonephila inaurata madagascariensis; assembly: GCA_019973955.1. Taxonomy (NCBI): domain Eukaryota; kingdom Metazoa; phylum Arthropoda; class Arachnida; order Araneae; family Nephilidae; genus Trichonephila; species Trichonephila inaurata. The sequence continues at coordinate 486,422 of BMAV01006693.1, forward strand.
AAAAAAGTATAATTATTCACATCCTTTTCCGTAAGTTAAAATATATTTATTTTATATACCTTATCCATCAAAAAGAAAACTGTAGGGAAAACATGGGGAAAAAAAAACATTGCTCGCATAAGTACACTTTATTTTTAACTTCACAAAATTATTTTATATTCATATTAATGAATTTTAATGACATTTTTTAATTTTAAGACTACAAGTAATTTTAAACGTAATATTTTCATAACCAGTAATTTTAAGCATACATTAGTTCATGCATTTTAATTTTATTAATGGTAAGTCTGTTAATTTTGTTTGAAAAAGATGTTTTTCTCATAATACTCGTATTTTTCAGTGCACTGAAAAAATCTTCAGGAGTATTCTGTCCACACTGTAACCCATGTCGAATTGCTTTAAATTATCTAGAAATATATTTTAAAAATAGGGATAAAAAAAAACGAATCCCGAGAGAAAATGTTCGTTAAACAGAAAACGCACTTCTCTGTTTGGAGGTTATTTTACGAAAAAACCGTAAAATGTTTTCGGTTTCAGGAAAAAGTTCACAAAATAGAGATGTTCGTTAAAATAGGGGTTCGTAAAATGGAGGAACGACGGATAAAAAAAAATGGTTTGCGTGGAAGCGGTGGAGCATAGTGGTTATGGTCTCGAATTCGTGGTCAATGTGTCACAGGTTCGAGTACTGGTGCTGTTTAAGGCTCACCGTGTACAGGAGTCTGATGCATGTTAAATCTATCAAGGCAGAAAGTCCTCCCGTTGGGCGGTGTGGTAGCTTAGAGAGGAAGGTTCCAGGTGAGGTGTCATCCTTTGCAATTGACCGAAGCTTAAAATTATGAGGTCTAACGCCAGTAATTTTCGTTGTTGTTACTTATTGTGTGACGTTAATAAACACCCAGTCGTAAAATGCCTAATGATTTCTAATATATTGTTTTGAATTTTGTGTAACGAATGCTTAAAATAGTCTAAGTAATTTATATGTTATGCGCTAATATTACTCTCTGTTGTATTTACTTTATGCTAAAATTTTAATATTTGCAACAAACGCCATTCCTTAGATTATAATGACGATTCAATGGAAACTTGGCGAAATCTTGGCAGCATTTTTGGCAATCATTTTTAGCAGGTTAAGCCCCAGAATTTTTGTAGTCGGGGAAATTATTAATGTCACGATCTATGACATAAACCCTTTTGAAAAAATCCGTGCAGACCAAAAATAGGGGGTCGCTCGCCGAAACTAAGTTTGTTTTGTTTTGAACGTTGAAGAGTGAACCAACAGTTAGTGATTACTTTACCTGTTGTGTAGGACAAACGAGTGCTTGCGAATAGTCTTTAACATACTGGTATTTTAAACACTTCTCAGCGCTGAAGAAGGTGTGAAAGACTTTTGAGATTCATTCTACGAATATTGTTGCTGTATCCTGCATTTCAAGGCTTGTTTTTCGACAATAAAGTTTCATTTCTGAAGAACTGTTTTAGTCCTTGAGACGAATTGCATAAATTTAATCATTATTTATTCAATTCCTACTATTAGTTCACACTCTCTATATATTTATTTATCTTGGTAATTTTCACTCGTTAATAAAATATATTTTAAAGCTCTCAATTGAGCTGAAATTTTATATACAGGGTTATATTGGATGACAATACAATATAATTTAATTATAATTAATAAAAGTTAATTCATTAAAACTAATTGTTTAAAGAATTACAAATACACAGCCATGTTGGCATCATTTTTGGCGACTTGTGTCAAAACATGAAAATGTTTTTTTCTCACGTTTTAAAGCATCCAGTTGAACTGAAATTTTATATACACGATTGTTTTGGATGACAATTCGATACCTAAATGATAATTAATAAAAATTAATTACCACTTAATATTGTGATTCTGTTATATGTATATATCCATATTTATATTATATAATTGAAACTATTTAATAAAAACTAACTAAAATAAAATTTTTCCTTGTTGATCTAAGTATAGGAATTGACTTAATTTTTTTATATTACTTATTTTTAACTCAAATCTCAATTTACAACTAACGGTACGTAATTAATTTTTCTTTAAAAGATTTCAAATAGAGAGAATCAATTTATTTTATAAATAAAAAGCTATGTTACTTTAGTCAAAAAATAAATCATTATATTTAGCCTCATCTATTAGTGACCCATTTTATTTTCCTCATAAAGTGAGAATCGATTAGGATTTACGAACAAAGAGAGACGAAGGAGATTAGTCTTTCGAAGCCTCCTATATTTAAAAGTGTTGATAGACGCTTTCGGAAGGAAATGTCTTTTCAACTTGACGAAACCACATTACGAATTGAATACAATCTGTTGCCCATAATCTAAGAAGTAAAGCAGATATATCGTAATTTTAAAACCTTTTGAACACTTTTCCAATTTCAAACACATCAAAAATCAATATATTTTTTTCTGACCTTAAGGTATCCGAATATGCTTGAACTGTGATTTTGCAGTTAAATGGATAATATTTATGATATTTAGTGTCACTCTAGGATTAGAAAATGTACATAAAATTGTTTTTAAGAATATATTACAATAAAAATTATTTGGCACAATATTTGACAAAATTGAACATAGAATGACCCTTTTTCGCAATATTCTTTCCTTTTAGAAAATGCTTCTATTATATAATAATATTTTGCCTGTATATAGCTAAGACCCCTGTACTTTATGCTCAACTAGAAATTTCAAATATATAACTTAGAAGTGTTTTTATCCATGTTTTAATACAACAGAGGGGAGAAATTTTAAGAAAAAAACGCCGTTAATTATTTCAATGGGTTGTAACTCTGAAAATAATGTTAATTTTTCAAAAATCACAGTTGAGCCTCCGTACAGATTCTGAGCTATATACACGTAAAATATTATTATAATAGAAGCATTTTTCGCTAAAGGAGAACATTTTGAAAAAGGTTATTCTAAATGAGGTTTTTGACGAAATATTGTATTTAAATAACTTTTTTTTGTCAAAATGTCCTAAAACAATTTTATACATGTATTCTAATCTAAGTGACACTAAATATCATGAAAATTATCCATTTATGCGCTTTTTTAAAATCACGGTTCTGAACGTAGTCGGATACCTTAAAGGTAGTCATCGGGTTGATTTTACAACAGAAAAAGGCTTATTTTATATTAATTTGAAAGGAATTTCTCTTTATTACAAACCTTTTACCATATAAAGTGCTCACCAATGTTCTATTTACAATGTTTCTATTTATCTTTCTACCTGAAATAATTTTATTTTTAACATGGATACTAATTCATAGGAGACTCTCTCGCAAAAGAGAATTTTAAAACAACTTACAACGAATATTCTTGAAAAGGATGTCTTTCTTTAAAATTGCATTAAAGTGAACGAGATTATCTTGTAAATGTATTTCTAGAGTGTGAAAAGAGGCTTTTCATATTGAAGCATTCTCTAAATTAAAATTTTCTAAAATATTCAGGCAATCAAGCCACTTAAGAAATATGATGCTTTAGGGGGATAACTGCATCACTGAAGTTTCATTCAATGTTCGATCGAATAGGATCAAAATTTAGCTAACAGATCATTTTAGTTGAAACATATTGAAAGAGGCATTTTACTAATGGAAAGCTTTTCATTATTTTGATTAAGGCCCTTATAAGCTTCAAGCAATAAGAAAATTTCTTCAATGCTTATAATGACTATTATACATCTTATCTGAGAATTATGTAAGAAGTATATATATTTAAGAAAATATTACTTTATAAATCTCAAAAGGTGCTAATTTTTTGCTATTAAACTGAAACTTAGGTTTGGGATTATTTATTTTCAAAAAATAATTCCTTATAAACACCAGTAAAGTCAATGCATTTTTTTTTGTTATGTTCATGTACTACAAATCTTACAAAAGGCATGATTTTAAATTTGTAATATTTTTGATTTCAATTCGTAATATGTCAAATTAAATATAAGGACTTTTTTGTTGTAAGAATATGTAAAACAATCTTGTGTAGTCAAAGGTTGTTAGAAATAACAAAAATACGTTATCAAAAATTTAAATTTGACAGTGCACATTCACACAGTTATTATGTTTCAAAAGTGCAGTGGAGCAGAAAAATGAATGTGGTGTATTCATTTTATAAGGTCTTATATGGAACCAATACAGCTTTATTTGATTTAAATTATATGAGTTTTTGATTTTTTTAGAATAGGTTTTTGATAAATACCTCGATATATATATATGACATGTTTCAAGTCAGAACCAATTTTAATTTTAAAAAAGGATGTAGATGTTTATTCAATGAGTTTTCTACAGCATCTGACCCTGAGAGAATGAGAGAAAAAGGATGCCAAAGTGCCTAAGTGTTTTTACCACTTTAAGCCCAGATGTATGAAGTATCTCGTATTTTATGACCTGTACTTGAAAGATAATGCTGACATATAGAGCTATTAAATATAATGATCTGGTATTAGAAGTGTTTAGTGGCTAAGCCATCTGTTTCGAAGAAAGCATTGGGTGATTAATCTAATATTTGATTATGTAATGGAAAAATAAAAAAGAGGTGCTATAGGGAATTTCACTTAAATCTAATTCCACCATTCCTCACACACACACACGCGCGCGCGTAGACGCAATAACACACACAAACTGGGAAAAATAATACGGTTTTGTGTGTATATATATACTGAATGTTTGTCGTTAAAAATAAAGTTATATCAAATTGGAGAGCCAATGGTCTTTTCCGTTTTAAATTTATTTTATTTATATTCTTTTTAATGCTTATTTTTTTACCTTAATATAAGTTTATAAAATTATTTAAAAATAAAAAAAATACGTTAGGGGATAAAATTATTTTTACTTTGATATTTAATCATAGAATACCTATAAACAGGGTGTTCCAAAAAGAGCCTGTAGACTCTGCACAGCTGTTGACAGTACATAAAAAACGCCCAAAGAAATGTACCCGTACGATCCATGATTTACGAGAAAAGACGAAAAACACCAGCGCAATCAAAAAACACTGTATTGGACAAATCAACAGCAGTATTTGCAAATATTTGAAAAGGTAGATGTTCAAAGTGTGTCCACTATGCATATCGGGGCAAGGCTTGAGAGCCCCGAAGAATGGATGAATGCATACGTCGCAGCAGCGCGGTTTCCACCGATGTACAACAGCATGCATACGGGTAACTGAATCCGTTTGTGTAGTTACTACGCCTCGATACACCAAATCCTTGAGATTGCTCATAGGAAAAAAAATCCAACGATGTGAGATTTGGTGATCTTGGCGGCCATACAACTGGAACCTCACATCCGTTCCAGTAGCCGAAATATGCTATATCAGACAATAACGCACATGAGCACAGAAATGCGCCAAAGCCTCATCATGAACCATTATACATCATAATGATTTACCGTAATTTTCTCGAAAACTGTAGGTAGCACAGACACAGTTCTTTCGACATTTTTTATATACTTCTAACGAAGAATCCAGTTGTAAAAATTTTGGACTCTATTTTTGGAAATCCCTGTATATATTTATGCATACATTAAGTACGTAAACACGTAACAGAAAAACTAATTTATATATAAGAAAAAAAGCCTTCATTGAAAAATTGAAAAATCTTTAATTCCTTATAAAAATTTGTAGTGTCTGTAAATTACTGTTAACTTATACATAATATGAACAGCACAACTATTTTCCTACAGTTAGATTCTGTCAATGACGGCTTTATCTTGATGCATTAAATAATGAACATACCAATCTTGCTAAAATTGTAATTACTGACTGTACTCTTCTGTTACTAAGCGCAGCCTGTGTTGATTAAGGTGCTATTGTTAAGCCCAATCTCATAATATTCCTATTTTTAATCATACACTGACATTTCCTATTAGAAATGATAATCAGATTCCTAAGCAACGATAGAAATGTATGGAAACTTCAACAATGTATTCTTTATTCTGATATGCAAAGTATTAAATAACGAGAAGATACATCAAACTGATTCTTAAACAGGATTGCATTAATTTTGAGGAATTCTTCCGATAATTTGATAGACTTTGCCAGATATGTAAATAAAATGCAGGTATCGATTTGGACGAAATTTTAAAACAGGGTATTGAAATTCTAATTGAATATTTATGTCTGGCATGAATGTCTGGTTTATATTAAAATGAAGGTGAAAGGTAATAGTTTAACGACCTATACATATCCATGGTACTTTAATAATGATTTCTGCATTAGTGAGCGCGTTCATTTTGAAAAATGTATATTTCGGTAAGAGTTCACGCAATAACTGCTCAGTACGTCAAGGAATCCATATTATTTATTATTTTTATATTACAATTGATTGGATTGCCTTGCTATTACTCGTAACATAAAGTACGTAAAGGTCAGTGTAAAGGTAACTTGTGTGAGCTTAAAACTAAATTATGTACTGTAGCACTTAGTTGGACGTCAAACATCTTTGAGTAAAGAGTTTAATAGGAAATTTAAAAGTACAACAAACATTTAAGAAATTTAATATTCAAAGGTACAATGAAACTTATCTTTTATGGAAAAATACAATCGTTAGGAATACAACAAAGTTTATGGGGACACAGGTTCAACTTGATGCTCATGATTCGACAGCCCCACCTCGACTGATAGCTTCTTGAATTGTCCTCTAGAGGTCGCTGTCTACATATTGGTTTATTACAGTACAATAAAACAATAACTGTACCTGACTTAAGGTATTGAATAGGGTTACGCTTGCTTCATAATATCCTAACCTTCCCATTCAACAGAAAATTGATGCATAATACTGTAAGATGAGAAAATAAACCAAGATTGAGAAACACTTAGGCCTAAAGTTTGCATGTGTAATCAAACATTAATCTATTAAACAATTAAATTAGAAAGAATTATATTGTATTAATGGAATTAGCAGCAAAAAGGTGCTATTAAGAACAAAAAATTTCGTATGAATGAAGGGAAAAAAAGATAGAAGCTGTAAACTACATAAGTGCATTAGTTTTGTCTTTCAAGACAGTAAATTCGAAGCTATCTATCTATGCTAATTGAATCAGCAGCTGTATCATTATTGGTTTTCAAATTCAAATAGACAGATTTGTACACTCTGCGACATGTATTCTCGATAGTAAACATCTGTAACGATTCCGTACTACATTCATCAAATGGAATTCGTTGTTGAATAATTCATGAAAGGAGCAACGCAGATTGGATATGATTGGAACTGGATGTTGGATTTCCGACAATATCACTGACACCTAAATACCACAATAATCTCATTTATTCATCCGAAACATCGAATTGTTATCTGAAAGTATGACTGACAGTCGGAAATGGAGTTAATTCAGTTTAATTAGTGTTTAAATTGAGCTTACAAGGGAATTGTTTTGACGAAATTCTTAATTTAGGATGATAACCATGTGATGAGAAAGGCAATAAAAGGATTCATTAATTTTAAGCTTTTATGGCCAATTAGTGTGTGTGTGTTTAAATTTGTTACAGCTTTTATTACTTACGACAATAAAATATGAAAACTTGGACTTAATCTTAAAGAGACTGCTGACTTCCAAGAATTATATGTTCATAACAGGATGCCAATACATATATATATGTATAGAATTATAAAAACATGAATATCCTAGCAAAATATATTTCAAAGTAATATAAATTACTTTTCATAGATACTCGAGATGCACATGTGAATTTTAGTACTGTTGAAACTCGTAAGTAACTGACTAAATAAATTGTCTATAAAAACTCAACACGATCTTCCTTTGGTTGCTGGCTGCTGTTAAATAAAAATCTACTGACACAAATTTTTAATAAATATTGTTGCTACATTTTTGATTTGGAAGTTTGTTCTCAACAAACAACTATTGTATATTTTACACTTGTTATTAATTAATTTAATAATTCTTCTTATCAAAATTGTGATAACAAATGTCTTATATTAAGATTCTAAAGAAGTGGATTATATGCACAGAGAGTATCTTCTTATGATATTTTTTTGCACAACGTTGAGCAAAACCGTTGTAAGTAAAAACAGGTGAAATTTAGCAGAGGAAATACTTAAGTAATAAAACTTAAAATGATCTGAAAAAATTAATGACCATGACTCATGTTTCTGAAAGGCATGATAGTCCAAACATGATACAAGAAAAGGGCACGGGGAAGATTTAATATAAGATATGATAGCTCCTGCTATAAAATCGGCTCAAAAAAAACGAACTCTTATGTTGTTTCAAAGGCTGTTTATATGCGGTCTTTTTATAAATTCCACTCCTCTACCAAATGATTAACTTTATGCTTGTTCAAGAAGGAGATAGAGGGCTGCAATTGATCTGCCAAGAGAATCACAGACATACTCTATAGCAGGGGTACTCAACTTTTTTTTCTGCTTGGGCCGCATGCATAAGTCAGCTATTTTTGCCTTCTTTAATTATTATTTTTTATATTTTTTATTTTTGTCCCTATCACTAAATTAGAAGCATTTAAGAAACTCTCCTTCACAATTTCTGCATCAGTAAACGGTTTCATATGATTACCAACAATATAACACACTTCATAGGTTGTCTTTGTTACCGCTATGATATTACCACTGACAAAGCACTTTGTTGCTGTTGCAAAGATTATTCAAGAAAGCCTATTTATCACCTCTTGAAAGAGATATTCGAGGAGAAATAACATTGAATGATTCCTGTTTATTGGAAAAAATACACACTTTCGTGAAAAATTTGAACAAACTGATCCATGTTTGTTTTTCCCTACAGAATAGTCAACTTCTCAGTCCTCTTGAAAGGATTTATTTTCTTCGAATATTTTTCGCTTGAAAGATATGAAAGATAGTTAAAAATTACTAGTTCCGCCCATAAGACTTTTGTGTTACTCCACTGTTGTCAGTTATCCCTAACTGTAACCGTTCGGAATAGAAAAATAACATCAATTCGAACACGTACGACACTGCAACAAAACAAAAGTATATATTTTATTCTTGACAAAAAATTTTCCCCCAAAATTTTTTTAAAAACATGTTCTTAAAAAGAAAGTATCTCGGGGCACTGGATCATAGGGGGAATTAAAAGGCTGGTTTTTGAAATTTGATATCCTACCTTAGCTTTAAAAGTCAAATTGGTGACCCCTCCATTATTCACTATTTTCATTATTAGGTATTTGCCCCCTACAATGGGTATCTCCAAAACATACGGAACTCTTCAGGAAGCTACAAAAATTAAAATCTTACCACTTTTCATCAAAGCAGTCAAGGTACCTTTCTGAAAACATGCAGTTCCGGGCGCCCTCTGGCATCGCGCTGGCCGAGTCCATAACATCACCACCTCCGTAGAGGTCCATGATGTTGGAAAGATGGCATCAGGTCTTTGGTTCTCTTCATACTGAACATGCTGATAATCAGTGTTCAAACTGAATTTTGACGGATTAGTGAAGAATACAAACTTCCCATTCTCATCTCCAAGAATGATGCTGTCTGCATCATTTCAAGTGGGCTAACTAATGCTAAGGAGTGAGTGGTATGAAGACCATTAGTCTACTGGGAGGAAGATTTTCTTCAAAAACTTTTTAAAAAGTTATCTCGAATCTGATATACCAGAAACAGATAGAGCTTATTTGTGAATTGAACGGTTGCCATCCTAAATTTTGTATCTTGGGGATAGTGGGCATCTCGTCTTGTGGTGTCTTTTGGTGTTTTTTTCTAGATATTACTCTGAGCTCACAACTGGTTTAAGAGGTGTTGGAAAGCTAAAATCATATATTTTTTAAAATTTGACATTTTTAAATTGTATAAATTTTAACCTTTCTAAAAATACCTTACTTTAACCTCTAGGGCAATTAGAAGCCCTTAAAACCTATTTTTAAATAATCGTTGAAACTGGGCCACGCCCATTCGAATGGCGAAAAATGTAAGCAAAGTACTTCGTTTTTGGTTAAAAGTTGAACTTCTGATATAAACCAAAATATGTATCTTTTATTGTGAACTGAGCCTTTTTTTTTATTTCCTAGCCGATTAGAAGTACCACTGTATACATTAAAATCAATTTATCTCAAAATGTAAATTTTGATGTTCTATGTACCTTTTTGGAGAAACTACTGTTCACAGCTGTGTAAATTTTTTATGATATATTTATAATGATGGCTAATATATACTAAAATTAACTTTTTGTAAGAAACTCAAAAATGTATTTTTTACAAATCCTTTATGTGAAAAATGGGTCAAATTTTGCAATGTTTGAAAAAATATTTCATAAATTAATAAAAATTTAAAATTAGCTAAAAGCTCATTTCAATATAATGAGAAAGGTGTACTGTAACTGTATGAAAAATTTGAAGCATGTACATATAACAGATTTTGAGAAAAGGTACATCGAAAACAGCCAAATTAACATTGTCAGTAGAGAGAGAGAGAGAGAGGTTTTCAACTCCCCTTAATAACCTAGAAACGCATTTCGGGAACACATTAAGCCATCTTGCAGGTTCCACTTGGGATTGGTCTGCTTGTAATCTAACTATTATTCTTCATCCTCCATAAATTGTCTTGCACCATTGTTTTCAAAAGTTTTTAAAATAACCGAAAGCTTTCAGAAACATGAGTACATCTAAACTCATAGAGCAGAGTTTGAAATACTCATTTTATCAGTTTTCTTAATTTACATAAAATAAAAAAGAGAGATAGAGTTTGATTTGATGATGAGGAAAAAATCTTTGAGTCATGTTTTTAAAATTTCAATAAAAAACTGTTCAGTAAGTAGTGAAAATTCTGCTAAAATATGTTTGTTTCCTAACTTTTTCACATTAGTGTAAGTGATTACATATGAAAATATAGAAAAACTAACTCAAAAGTTGCGAAACGTTCTGTTCTTATTGACGAGTAAAAATTGTTTATTTGAATGCTTATACTTAATCGATCAGAAACCAACCTAATGAGAATATTTTACATGAATAAATATTCAATTTCTTTGATATTCTTCCCTAAATATTCTTCTTTTAATTCAAAAAGGCATCCTAATTATAGCTGTAAAAATTATTCTCTCTCTCAATGTCCTAATTTAGTTTTCAATCGTTGAATCGCTTCTCTAATGGTATAGCATGGAATAAAAAACATAAGACGAAAATCACATGAAGTTAAGAAATATAAATTTCAAAATAGTATATGATCTTGCATAAGCATCTTACAGATGTATAGAATATGAGTTTCATTTGAATGATAAATATTTAATAACTGATATAGATATTAAAAGCATCTAAAATTTCAAATTACTCTAATATAAGCTTTTTAAGTAAAAATTTTAAAACAAAACTTGTTGTCCATTTAGACATATGCAATTCACACTTCTTATACGATTTAAAAAAAAACCCAGCAGTAACATTTTGCGAAAATTCATTCCGTTACACAAAGAATGAAATGTTCGAAGAACGGGAGACTTAAGATGAATCGTGTTTAATTTCTATTCTCTTGCTAAAAACTTTATAGAGTCTTCGGAAGAAATTAAAATATGTTTCTGATGTAAAAGGAATTATAATTTCAGTGTACTTCTTTAATACATGTACTTTGAAATTAATTCAAATTCTGGAGTACTTTGAAATTAATTCAAAGTACTCCAGAATTTTCCATTTGTCTGGAATTTTTAATAATATATAACAAGCTGAAGAACACTTCATGCACTCACTTATTAAAATAAAGTATATATTGTACTTACATATTTGCACATCTCATTAAAATATGCTATTCGATAATTGCTTTAATGTATATTTTTAATAGATTTAAATACACTTTATTTCAAAGTTTTGTAATTAAATTACTCTTTTACATTACCATTATTTTGAAAGTGGTAATTTCTCAAAAAATGTTTTTGTTTGCTAACGATCGCAATCATAATAAGAAACTTTTGAAAAAAATTCATGTAAGAAACATTTATTTAACAGTAAACCCTAAGAAAAAAAATTTCATCAGAAATACTATTTTACTAATTGAAATTCTTTGTATATTGATATAGTTAAAGCCTTAGTAGTGTCAGTGTACATTAATATCAGCATTTCTTAAATTGATTTGAATAATAGTTCGCATGATTCACATTCACTGTTAAGGATGTCTGAATTTGTATGATCATCATTCAGCGAGGGTTTCCTCCAGGGCATGAAGCATAGGTTGACGATCCCGTACTTTATAAGAATTCCTTCTCATGCGAATTTTCAAATCAAAAATGGCACAGAGCATGATTTGCACAGATAGTTTATAAAAAATAAATGAAAAAAGTATGTTAGCTTTAGATAGGGTTATCAGAGATAAAACTATTGCCGTTGGCGTCTGGCGTTTTATTTAACAGGAATTTTATGGGAAAAATAAGTGAAAAGAAGTAATGATATATTTTTCAAATTATTGAAAAATATCTTATTTTATATTTTTTAAATAAAAAAACCCTACTTAAATAAAATTCAATTGATTAAGAATCTTCGACTTTAAAGTCTATTGATTTTCAAAAAAAGCGTATAAAAAAACCTACTCAAATAAAATTGAATTGATTAAGAATCTTCGACTTTAAAGTCTATTGAGTTTTAAAAAAAAAGGGATAAAAAAATACACAAGGAATTTTTTTAATGAGAAACTAAAACTGAGCATTCTGTTTAATGAGTTTTTTTTTTTTTGTGTCTCTGTAGTTTAGCTTATCAGATTTACATCTATATACCAGCCATAGGTGAATCTGTTCCAATTTTAATTTTATTCCATGCCCGTACGTTTTTAATTTCATTGTTTTTTCTTTATAATAAAGTCATTGTAGAAGATTTAGAAGTTCTATAAACTGAAGCTGGGATTGATACATAGATTAAAACATACTTACAATTTTAATTATTTGTTTAAAGATCATTTGCATGTTTTTATAACAATCATAATAAAATAATTCATGTATACTGAGAAATCTCGCATTAAAAGTTCCAGAGGTGTAGCTAAGAAAACATTCTTACGCTTCTCTAATCATAGTTATATTCAATACGAAATATTATTGAAGTGAAATAAAACTAATAATAACTAAGCAATCACTAGGATATTTAACCCTTAACTTCGCACTGTTGCATTTCTGCAACATATGATTTATTTTAATTTAACAGACTCAATAATTTTTTAATTACCTACAAATTACTTATCTGAGAAAAAAAAAGACTACTGCAACGAAATACATGCTAATTTTGTCACTAGATGGAAGTACATTTTTTCCAGAAATCACAACAATTATAAAAATCTCTGATGCCTTAAGAACTGTGTTTTTGCTATAAAAAGAATCGATCATATTTTATGCTTCATCTTGTTTATTAACAAAATAAATTACCAGGTAAGAAATTTAAACATTTTATGATGATTATAAATGAATCATATAAAAAAAGTTTTTGTAATTTTCAGCACTACTAGTGCAACAAACAAACAAAACAAAAAAAAAATTACTGAAATTCAATTTAAAACTGCTTAGTTTTTTTTTCTTCATATTTTTCCCTTTTATTTTTCTTACTTGAGAACTAGCTGATATAATTTTTTCCTAGAAAGTTAAAAAATTGCGAAGTTAAGGGTTAAAAAATGAAACCAATTTAACCACAAAATTAGGAAGAATAGAGAGTCCAAAGTAATGTATTTTCAAAAATATAGAGAAGCGTAATGTATATTAAAGAAAAAAAATTAAATCATATATGGTAATAGTTTGGTACATCAAACACAAAACTGATGCTATAAGGATAGTAATAAATGGTTACTATATGTTTTTCTATCTTTCTTCTGAGTGTGTCTTAATTTCTAATTAAAACAATTAACACAAGAAACGATTATTATGTAGAGAAGCAAATATCAGACTAATCAATAATTTGTTTCCTAAAAAGTAACCGGAAAATCGAAAATAATACGTGACTTTGCATTTAATAGTTCTTCTTTTTATGTACGTTTACATAAAAAGAGTCGATCAAATATTTGCTTTTTATATAATGAAATGAAAAAAAAAGATAACCCTGGAAAAGAGAAGATAATAACCATTTGCCATTAACTTAAATCAAACGGAAAATATTTAATATTATAAGACAAAAAATAAAAAAGTTTAAGAGAAGAAATTTTTTTTGTCTCAAGAGATATACCTGAAATATTTCATTAATATTTTAAATGATAGTGCTTTTTTTTTTTAATTCATATGCGATTTTAAAAATGGGAATTAATATAACTTTTTAAATATTTTTAAAATTTTTGCTTTAGAAGAAAATTGTGAATAATTTAAATCTGATCTAATTAAAAATTCTCCTCGCGAACTTTCAAAATAACTTTTTTCCTAAAGTTTAAGTGATTTTTATATTTTAAGTTGCCATATTTATTGTTATAAAATAGAAAAAGAAGCATTTTCTTGAATCAAATTTCAGTAAAAGAAAGTTTGCGGTTAAGTATTATTTGAAGCAAAATGACATAATAATCTGTTTCTTAAAAGTTTCTGACAACTTTAATGGTTCATAAGTAGGAAAATAAAATGGATTATACGAATGAATGTAGAATGCATATAGAAACTGAGAAACAAGAGAAGTAAAGTTTTTTATGGAGTAAGAAGGAAAAATTACTTTAATTGATTTTGTTTGCTCCTGAATGTTTCATTTGAGTGAACATACATTCTAATAACATCAAATTAAACTCTTTTCGGATACATGTTTTGTATTTTGCTTGGAAAATAATTAGCTAGGGAGGTAATTTAAACTTTGACAAATCATTATATGCTAAATGAAAAGTAAACATAACAGTGCAGTGTATAGTAGAGGACAAAAAGTTTCGTGTACAAAAAGCTTGGTATTCTTTCCCAATAAAATTGCAAGTCCCTGTTCAAGATTTTGGAATCTTTATTCAATTCCTACTATTAGCTCTCATACTCTTTCTATATTTATTTATTCATCTTCGTGAAATTTTCAATAGTTAATAAAATACATTTAAAGCGCTCAATTGAGCTGAAATATTTTACATACATGATTATTTTGGATGACAATACAGTAATTTAATTATAATTACTAAAAATTAATTGATTAAAACTAATTATTTAAAGAATTACAAATACAGCCACGTTGGCATCATTTTTGGCGACTCAGCGACCGACCCTTTTGGCAAATTGTGTGTGTGTCAAAACTTGAAAAGGTTTTTTTTCTTACGTTTTAAAGCATTCAGTTGAACTGACATTTTATATACAAGATTGTTTTGGTTGACACAATACGATAGTTTAATGATAATTAATAAAATTAATTGCCACTTAATGTTGTGATTCTGTTCTATGCATATATATATTTATATTAATTGTAACTATTTAGTAAAAAGTAGCTAAAATAAAATTTTTCTTTGTTGATCTAAGTAGAAATTGACTTAATTTTTTTTTATATTACTTGTTTAAGAGAAAAATACCTTTGGTCATATTTTTCTCTCTATCCCTTTTCTGACATTTTATTTATTTAAAACAGCGAAATAAATTGCTTACATCATTCATATTTCGTGCAATGCGTGAATTTTTTTTTTTTGTGCATAAACATGACTGTTTCTGGAATTTTCTATTTTCCCTCAAGCAAAATGTCACAATCCTTCTGTATTTACCAACATAAAACTTCTTGTATATATGTAAATAGTAATACTCTTTTTTTTGTCTGGAAAGAAATTCCTCGAACACGGAAAAACATGTAAGCATTTTCAACTATACTCGATACAAATTCGAAGAAATATTTTGATTGTTTCGAATTAAACATTATTAAATACACCATATCTTATTCTAGCTAAAAAGAAATTTATTTTGTGTTTAAGTAAATATTATTTAAAATATATTTGCATTTTAGGATCTGTTAATTAAGTATTTCTAGCATTAAAATCTCCTATAATGCACTTCTTCATTGTTAAAAGAACTTTTTATTTTTAAGCTGTAAATATTTTCAAAGAAATCTTTTTTTTAATCAAATGAGCTGCAGTATGGTACATAAGTCTTTGCTCGCTATAAAATTTTGACGCTTAAACTTATATAATTTAAGCTCTAGTCGGATGCTTTGTCAAGAGTACCTGTACCAAATTGATACTCAAAAAATCTTTTACATGCCACATAATCATATGATATGCCTGCCATTCAGAAAATCTATCGATTCCAGCCGGGATCGAACCCACAACCTTGGGTTTACGAGGAGGCATTTTTAGAGAAAATATAGAACTAAAAATTCCATTACGCTTCTGAGTTTTTCTGAAAGAAACGCATAAAAGGATTTCAGGTAGAAAATGTATAGAAAAAAAGGGAAAGAGGATAATGGTTTTAAATCTGAAATGTCAAAAACATAAATAAATAAAATAAACTATGAGTAAAAATTATAGTGTTAAAATCTCGAAAATGCTTCCCAATCTCCCACTTAAAAACATGTCATAATTATTGTACATTATAAATGAAAATTAAACAAAAAAAAGAATTCAAATTTAATTTAAATTATGTTCACTATTTCTTTTTAATTAGAAGGGTTAGATTATCAGATGAGACAGACATAAAAAAAAATCGCTATATTTCTGAAAAGTATCAAATGAGAATACAAAAATTAAATGAAAAGAATAAGAGTTCTATGGAAAGAATAAGAATTGAATTCTATTAACATATTCTCAAATTTCAAGATGTTTAGAATATCTTGAGGCCAGGCTGAAGTAAAAAAAAAAGAATTAAGATGAACTCGCACGTCCCCGTATGTACTGGTTGGCCAAACAATACATATTACCAAATTTAAAGATGTTAAGAATATTTTAGGGCGAGGGTTTAACAAAACAGATAAGTAAAAAATATGAAAAGTTTAAGATGAATTCATGCGTTACCATACGCAAAGAGTTGAAACAGCGTGTTAGTTCGCACGACGAATTTATTTCTTTGCGATGATAATGTTTTTTAGATGTTAACCCAAATGCGGCAAAGGTAAAAGTCCTTTTTCTAGCAATATGTATGTAATATATGTTTATGTTAACCAAAATATAAGCATTAGTAATAAAGTTGGAAATTTTATAAAATAAACAAACCTTTTTGATCCAGTATTTTAACAGCGACACTTACTCTGATTGAAGAGTACATTTGTCATCGCTCGACTTGCGTGACACACATAGTAGGATGCTTTCAAGAGAGGATGCCACAGGCTAACTGGTTAAAACTGAATATGAAATTCCATGTATTTAAAGTTACATTTGCCATATAACTCACTCATATATTTTTTAGAAAAATTGAAAAAAGCAGTCTCTTTTCTAATTAAAATATATGCAAGAATCAGAAAACTAGCCCATAACATTTTAATTTTTTTCAAAAATAATAACAGAAAATCAGTGTAATAGAATATTTTAAATGAAACAAAACTTTTTCAAATAAGATAATAATCAAAGAGAGGGTCGAATTCTTATTTTAAAATGATTGGATTGATTTAAATATTTGCATGCTTCTTCTCAATTTCTAAGAGGTTTCATCAAATGTAAAGATAAATACAACATTTATTAGTCTTTTAATTTATTGGAGTGCTTTGAAGGTGAAATTCAAACACCAAAACACGTCACTACTCTGAAAAGAAATTGAAACACAAATGAAATCCTTAGAATATATAAAACTCTTAAAATACTCCATTCAACGTTCTATTCTGTGAAGGATTTAGTTGTTTCAGTCAGTGATTTAATGGATAATACGAATTTATTTCATTATCCAGTACACACAACTCCTCCAATACTCTTCCTTCAATCCTTAGATTAGAAATTTAATTTATCTAAAAGCCTATATTCACATTCTCTCCCCTTTAATTAAGCATTCTAGAAATTTTAAGTCATTTTTGTTATGACTAAGAACTTTTAGCACATTTGCAACTTGTTTGAGATTATCCTTCTCTGTTTTAATTAACATGTTATGGAAATTTATGGAAATCTCATAAAAGATCTTTTGTACTTGAATTTAATAGGAGATTTAAAGTTTTCACTGTGTAATCTTTGGAAATAACTATTAAAGCATAACTTTGAGTGTTTTCAGTTTTTGTTTCTATTTCATGCTGAGAAAACATTATTACAAGGTCTCAGAAATTGTATTTCGCAGCTATAAATTATCATTCAGGAATTTTTTTCTGGAAAATAAATAGTAATAAAACTTAGGTTAAATTAATGCATATTCACTTCCATTTAAAAGCAGAGTATTTTCTTGGCATTCTTTTACATTAACCCGGAAGAAGGCTCACACTCCTTATTAACGTCAGTAGCCGCGAGGAGTGTTGGTTTACCCCAATTCTTTTTTTTTTAATATTTATTTTTATTGTTCATGGTGAAAATCATAATTCCGAGGATTAATCTAACTAGAAGAAAGTATACTTACTTACTTTTAAGGACTTTTCAATTTTACTTTGATAATTTAAGAAAAAATCTAATCAAACTGAACTAAAATGTTTCACATGTGCGTGACTTTAGAGGACACAAACCACAGACACCTTTCACAAACAGTACAGGAATGATACTTGCAGGCAAAACTGTCATATTTTGTTCAGGTTACTGTTCAATTACTAGTCAAGTTCAAGTTATATTTTGGAATAAAAGTGACCTCGCAGAGAATTCAGTCAGTACAAGTACCTTAAAATTGTAAAAAAAAAAACCCTTTTGTTATTTCAAAAAAAGAGAGAGATATGTTACAAATACATTTTAGATCTCATCAAGACTGTCATATAAGAGGATACTGACAAGAGCATTGGTAAAAATAAACACTTTTCCCAGAATTAAAGATTTCGTGAGTCTGGGGAAACTCTGTGCCCCGAGCGACTGCTCCCGGGTTAATTAATATTGTTTTTAAATCATATATGGATTGTGGCTCAAAACTGAAAGGCAACTATATTAATTCTAATACCTTTGAATAAATTCAGAAATTTGATTATATAGTTGTGACGGGGCTTCATCGGTACTTCTATTAATAATCCTCTTGGGATATCTTTGGGGCCAGAATGGCAATTTCTTCCAACCAACTCAAGAAGAGAACGCAGTTATGCAGATTAGGAATTGTATATTTTGGAACGTTAATATACGCGTAAAGCTCTAGGTGAAGTTCTAGGAAAAGAGTCTAAGAGAGTTCTATGAGTCGGTCTAATAGTGCCAGTGAAGTTGATTTCTAAGTGGGTCCGAGACCAGAAGATTATCCCTTAGCCGGATCAAGTTCGATCGAAGAATATATTGATGATAAACTGACTGTAGCTGTTCACCGTGGACTAGCTGTAAGATAATTTAGATTAAGCTTTAAGACTAGAGCGGATTCTAGTAAGTTAGGAAATCATCTATAGATATAGATTCGGAGGTTTATTGCGTTATTTGTTAGAATTACAGTTTGTGTCTCATCACTCCTGATCATAAGCGTCCTAATTATGGAAGGTGTTAGTGGTCAATCTTTCATTCCCTCAACCATAGGTCGCGTGGATGATGAAGAGATGATACCTCCAGGCCACGGGGTATCATATAGTTGCTGAAAGAATAAATGTAAAAAAATATGTAATTCTGAAAAATAATGCAAAAAAGAAAGACATTTTTTTATTTTTGTTTTTCAACTAGATATTGAATAACCTGAATTCATAAAAAGTCAAAATATATATAGTATCGGTGTTATTAAAGATTAACAGAAAGATAAATTAAAGGCTGCTCACAAAATCTTGAAATTAGGAACCATGTTGCACTTTTACTACTTTTTGGATAGCCCTCATACAATGTTGTACCCCGAAAATAAAATTTAAAGTAAAGTAAATATTTTGCATCAATTAAATTTACGAATGTTTGTATAAAATAACGCACTCAAAATTTTGTCTTAAAATAAATAAATATTTTCGTTGTAGAAGAATAAAATAAATAAATAAAAAAAAATAAAAAAAAAAAGGGAAAATTTATTTTAGATCTAAAATTCCTTTTATTATTTCTAATAGTATTTCTTAGTACATACTAACTAATAAACTCTTCATTACAACATCTTGTTTACTTTTATTGTTGATTGTTATATTGCATCAAGCTGGTTTTATTTATCAATTTTCACTTATTAACTAACTCGTTTTATTACATATTATTTGCCAAAATTCTATATTCAGTATGAGTGTTTGTATTTCAAGAAGGTATTTTCATTAAATTTCTCAGTGGAGTAAGCTTTTAAGAGCATTTGAGAGAGAAATGGATAAATCCTTTCAGATTATTTCTCTAATTGAAGCTTCCAAGGACAATAATTTACTAATGACACGCAACTTAGAAGATGCAATCAGCGTGACAAATGCGGACGATTGTCATTACGATGGGATTCCTACTTATAATGCGGTTAAAAGCTGACAAGAGCATTTTTATTCAATAATCTCAGCTCTTAGGAATTCCTTTAGATAAAACAAATAACAGAGGAGAGGAAAACAAGTATAATGCAAATAGAATGTCTGAATCATTTGTGTACCTAAATAATCCAATCTGAAAAACTGAACAAGATTCAATATTTACATCTGAATAAAATCCAAAAAATTGAATACATTAATTCTTTTGTTTTTAAACAAGAAAATAAATGTCAAATAAACGTTATAAAATTATATAAATGTATGTTTATTGATTGAAATAAACATTATTACATGTTATAATTTATGCGGAAATTTTAATTGCAAAATTTGACGGTGTTATCTACTTAGTACAACGTCAAGTTTAAATTATATTTTAATCTTTTCAATCTATGCAAATACGAAGGCTTTTAAATTATTTAACTATAAGATATAAAACGGATAAGTACATATGACTCATGGTAATACAGAATCAAAAAAATACCTATTACTTTTAGTTATGATAGAGATAAGCAAAACGTAATTCATCAGCAATTTAAATCCTATTTGAATCTTTTTATAATCTAAGAAACACATATGTATACACAAGCATATATTCACTGAGTGGCTAAACTATTATGACCACTTGACGCTTTTTCGGAGATCGGCTATAACTTCGAGTACGGACCACAAGAAGACGAGGTAGTTATTAATAGGGAATGTTTTTTTTTTATTTCTAGCAGCAGCACTTGTGATGAATAGATCATTCATTGGAGTGAAAACACTCTTCTCAAACACACATGAAGCAACAACAAATTAAGGTATCCGAGTACGTTTGGAATTGTGATTTTAAAAAAGCGCATAAATTGATAATTTTCATGATATTTAGTATCACTTAGATTAGAATACATGTATAAAATTATTTTAAGTACATTTTCACACAAAAAAGATATTTAAATACAATATTTTGGCAAAAAATTAACTTAAAATTACCTTTTTTTCAAAATGTCCTCCTTTTATAAAAAAAATGCTTCTAAAATAATAATATTTCACTTATATAAATAATAACTTATAACTTATAACTTCTCCAGAGAGTCTGAAATATTTTTTTTTGAAAAATTCACATTATTTTCAGAGTTACAACCCATTGAAATAATGTTATCGGTGTTTTTTTCTTTAAATTTCTCCCCTCTGTTGTCGTAAAACATGGATAAACCCACTTCTAAGTTATATACTTCAAAAATTGTAGTTGAGCCTCTGTACAGAGGTCTGAGCTATAGACAGGCAAAATATTATTATAATAGAAGCATTTTTCACAAAAGGAGAATATTTTGAAAATGAGTCCTTCT
Source organism: Trichonephila inaurata madagascariensis (assembly GCA_019973955.1). Lineage (NCBI taxonomy): Eukaryota > Metazoa > Arthropoda > Arachnida > Araneae > Nephilidae > Trichonephila > Trichonephila inaurata. Next base: position 508,075 of record BMAV01006693.1, read on the forward strand.
ATGTTCATTTTTTGTCAAAATATTGTACTTAAATAATTTTTTATCGTAATATTATTCTTAAAACAATTTTATATACATTTTCTAATCCAAGTGACACTAAATATCATAAATATTATCCATTTATACGCTTTTGCAAAATCACGGTTCACCTTAAACAACAAATAAACAATAAAAAAAATCTAAAAACAGAAGCATAAACACAAGCAGTAAGTCAGTCAGATTGCAGAGCTTGTAACTGCTCTCTGTCCCTCCAGTATCTTTTGTAGATGTTACCAGAAACAGCAGTGAAAATCTTCTGGTGCTCAGCATTCATTAGGGAATTCTCCCAGCACAAAACCTAATTTAGAGGGGGAAGCACTTTTGGTCTATATAGGTGCCCGGTTTCCAGCCTGAAGGCAGCAACCGCATGTCATCTAGGGATGGTGATTCCTTCCGAAAAACATCGATTTTTAAATCGATTCGAATCGTAACCTGATGAATCAATTCACAAAAAATTCGAGATCTGAAAGATCGATTTCTAAATAATCGATTTTTGTTCCAAGTCTGCATTTACAATGTAGATATAAATCCATTTTATGAAAAACAAGAAAAATACCTTAATAAACGATCTTTTATCAGTAAAATCAAAAATTTTTTTAGTTCAAGGAATTCGACAATTACAAATATTTTTGTTACTATATCAAAGTATCAGGTATAAAAGAAGACATTTATTTTCTAAATATATTTGTTACATTAAAAAGTTTAGAAAATAGATTATATACCTTATAGTTCCCAGTGCTTAATATCTAAGCTTTTTAAAATCAATTGTCTACTGGGATCCAAGTGGTTCCGTTCATCACTTGTGATGTTGCCGGCAATCGAAAAATGGTACTCACAAGGAACAGATGATCCCACAATACTCATGTAGATCATGACTATTGAGTCAACATGATGATAAATAGAGTTTTTTGGTTCTTGCCAATAAAGTATAGGATCTTACTTCAGGTGTACAGCTCCTTGCGATAAATAGTGTTTAAATTCTTTATTTTTTTTATGGTTTTTACCAAAACGGAAAAAAATCGAATGTCAATTTTCTAGGATGAAATATCGATTCACTGAATCGATTCAGTGCAACATATTAATTTAAAAAATCGATTTTTTTGTCCCGAGAAATCGATTTTTCGATTAATCGATCTCAGATCGCCATCCCTAATGCCATCTCGGGTGATCTGGGAACTCATTTAGCGTCTCGCTTCAAGACTTATCACAAATTTGTTCATATAAAAAAAGCTCCATATAATTTATGTAGGAATAGCGATGCATCAGTTAAACTGTGCTGCTTTCGAAAATACAGGGAAAAAATTATTTAGCAATGTTTGAACGCTGGAAGATTGTAAGGGCTCGAAGCGCGTGAGATTCAGTATCAGCAAAACGACTTCACTTGTGAAGTGTTTGAGGGCAGCAGTTGTTGATGTAAAAAAGAGAGAGAATTCCTAAGCAGAAAGAAAACCGGGTCTCAATGTCAGGCTTGTAATCGTCTCAGACTATTGAAAGCTTGCTAGGAAAGGAGAATTGAGAACGTTGTTTAGTTCAACAGAAGAGCACCCGTACTTCAAGTTCCCTCCTTAATCAAGGAGCAACTGTGAATGTCTCTGAACGAATTGTTCACCGTACATTACACCGTATAGCAGCGTTTCTTAAACTGTGGGGCGTAATAACTCTGTAAGGGGGGGGCGAGCGTATTAAAAGGTCGAAAACAAAAGATTATTTTAAAAAATTATTAATTTATTGAATGTAAACAAACAAAATATATTCAAACGTGTTCAAAAATAAAATACTCTTTTATACAGATATAATACACGTATAATTGTATCAGTACTGTGCAATGTATTTAATAATTAATTTAACAATACTAAGTTAAGAACAAAATTAATAATTATCAGTGACCCCATGGTTTTGTAAAACATAAAAATATAGGTATACAAAAATTAACAATTATCTTGATAATTTTTGAATACTTTATAGTTAATCCCATAACTGCCGATTAAAAGTTACGCGATTCGCTTCCCAATGCCACCTTCCACGTAAATGGAAGAAGAGGAAGAAAAGGAATATATATATATATATATATATAAGTATATATAAATAAGCAAATCCTCTGAAGTGAGGAAATTCTTCACAAACACTGCCAAGGTCCTTTCATTGCATTCCAAAGCTTTCGGAATAATTTTATGAATAGCAGTGCACGGAAAAGATCGGACTTCGGAAAAACTTATATATACGTCCAGGGCAATTAACGTTTTGGTTGAGCAAGACGTATATGTAACCGGTGGCACTTAGGTTAAAGTCGTATTGTAGCTTTAGCGCCAAAGTATAGTATGATTGAATTCAATACATTGTTATTGTATGGAAAGCGTGATGAAAATTATGATTGAATATTGGATCGCAAACATTGAAAGTTTGAGAAGCACTTCCGTATAGGCTATGGTCGTCGAAAAAAAACCTGTTTGAAAGCCTCTATTGTTAGCCTTGAACAAGAATAGACATATCCAGTTCTCAGAGGACAAGAAGGATTGGATTGTAGATAACTGAAAAAAGTCCTGTGTTCCGAAAAATAACATTTTCAAATACATCATGTAGACAACAGGTTGTGAATATGAAGAAAACATAATAAAAATACAAATCCCCTTTGGATTGCCACAGATCTTCATGCAGTGGAGGCAATATTATGGTTTGTGGTCTTTTTATTTTAATAAAATACCCGACAAAGATGGATAATTTCAGTAGGACTGTCATACACACAGCTCGCATGTTCACCAGATAGTTCAAATAGTATGACAGTTGGCAATCACTTTACACAATCACCATATCTCAATTCTGTTGAAAATCTGAGAAACGAGATCAAAAGGGCATCTGGCAAATGGAACCAGTACCATCCAATCTGAAAGTATTAGAAAGTGCAATTTATCGCATATGGTCTAACATTCATACATGCAACATAGCAACATATAGTTCATGTTAAGATGAATCCATGCAATATTAATGGGGTAATATATATATATATATATATATATATATAATGTTTCTGTAATAATACATATTATATTTCGGGAGATGGTAAGTAATAATAATAATGAAAATACAGAGATTTAAATTAGTAATCAACATTGTTATTATTTAGAATTAATTCTTAAAATTATTTTAATCAAAATTATGTGAGAAGTGAAGGCAATGAGAAAAACGTTTTTCAAATTTCAAAAGGAATTAGGAAAGGTCATAATTTTTTTATTTTTAATTACAATAATTGTGATAAAAGCATTTTCTAAGTTTGTTGAATTAAGTAAATAGATAATAACCAGAGATGTAGTGAAATATATTCTGAAAATTTAAAATTTATCTTCATAAAAAATATGGCTTCTAAAAGTGCATCTAAAAGTTTTTGCATATAATAAATTTTGTACTTATAGAGAATATATTTTCATGGAATTGAAATAATTCATTTTGATTTAAATACATTTAAAGAGCAATAACAAAAACAAATGAACATTAAATACTTTCTTTAAATAGGCACATGTATATTGTGTGATTTTTAACAGAAAGGTAATCTGAAAAAGAGCCATGTGTTATTGTTGGAAGAGAAGTAAAATAATTTGATGATTTTCAAGAACATTTCATTTCTCCGCTTAATTGATTTTTTGCTGTATTAACTTAAATTCAATAGTAGTTGTAAATTTGTTTTTGCTCATTTTTAAGATACTCGTTAAATGTCAGTAAAATGGCTTTACTTTATCGAAACATGAAGAAAAATAAACAAGTATATATATATATATAAATCCTCTAGAGCTACTATTATTCTTAACATAAAAAAGTTCCATACCAAAGTATTTTCAAACATTAAAGATTAAAATTATTGTTCGAATAAAAATGGAATTCATTTCTATAAATTCCATTTTTAGCTATCTTTTATGAAAAATAATAGTGTTGAAAGCCCCGCTTTTCACGATTTGTCAACTTAATTTTTTTGAAAATTATTTATACAGTGAAAAAATTATCAATTTTATCTTTCTCAAGGTTGACGGTTTTTGAATTTTATCTCAAAGTAATAGTTGAAAATGTTTGATTTTACTCGTAGTTCTCAAATAAACAAAAAGGCTGATTAAATTATTCTGTGCTGTTACATATTTTTAACATTGAGTGGCAATTTTAAAATGTCCATTAAAAGGGGGTAGGTTCAGAATTTCGACAAAAAATACATTTTTCACGTTTAGCATTTTTATAAAGTATGAATTTTTACACTTCTAACGGTGTAAAAATTATCATTCTACGTGTAGCAGAATTATTTTTAATAATTTTTTGAAAATGTTTTACCACCTGTGAGAGTCCACCTGCCAAGCCCACTCTTACGAAAACAAAATTTTTTTCTGCATTGTAAGTCCCCAACTTCACTATTTTTTCATTATTAATTAAAATACTTTGAACGGCCAACGTCTAGTAAAAGAAATGAAGTTGTTTACTATTTGAAACATGCTGTTTGCATTTCAAAGTACTGAATTAGCTTTTGTTCTCGATCCATTTGCTAACATTTTGAAATTTTTTACATATTTGCTGGTAAGTTTTGCTTTTTAAATGATTTTTTTAACCATGCCTTGATTCAAATATAGAAGTTTAAGAAATGAAGAATAAATGGTTTGAATTCTCATTCAAAAGTAAGTGAATCCATCCAACAATTGGAATGCTTTTGCTTCTGACAAGAAGCTAAAATCTTGTATGGATTACAGCAATTTTCATGGAGAAAATGGAAATATAAATTAAATTATAAATTTGACTTTATTGTCTAAAGCTATAAAAATATCTATTGTATGTAATGAATGAAAAAATAATGGCATTTAAATTAAATTTTTAAGAAAAGTTCAAGGCTTGGACACAGAATTTTCTGTTTCGTGTAAAACTTGTGGAATCAGTCAACCATTTCTACATACTGATACATATATGATTTCATGTAATAGAAAAGAGTCTAAGTACTATGAAGTCAATACCAGGCTTTCATATACAATGAGATGTATTAGTAAAGGTAAGTCTTCTGCTAAAATTTTGTGTGGAGTTATGAATTTGCCAACTTCATCGCAAAGATTTAATGAAAAGGAATCAGGATTAGACACAGCCATAGATACTGTGGCTACGCTGAGTGTGCAAATTTCAGCTAAAGAAGACAGAGATGTCAGCGGACATTCTGACATACTTGTTGCTATTGATGGTACTTGGCAAAAGCGAGGACATGCATCTTTAAATGGTGCAGTCGTTGCAACAAGTGTTGATACCGTCAAAGTGCTTGATGCTTCAGTTTTATCAAGATTTTGCAAGTGTACCAACAAAATGTGTAATGAGAACTGTACGGCTAATCATTTTGGAAATAGTGGAAGCATGGAAGTTTTAAGAATCATTGAAATCTTCCAACGCTCTGAAAGTTTGTATGGTCTGCGATATACCAAATTTTTGGGAAATGGTGACTCCAGAGCGTATAAATCAGTAAACGAGATGCAACCGTATGGAGATACAGGTATTGAAAAACTGAAATATGTTGACCATGTCGAGAATCGGATAGGGACTATACTACGAGCTTTAAAACTAAAAATGAAAGGTAAGGGATTAAGTGACAAAAAACATTGGGTGGTCGCGTTAGACTTTCAGACGCTGAAATTAAGAAATTACAGAGTTATTATTAACTGTCTATCAGAAACAATACTGATAGTATTAATTCAATGAAGCAAGCCATTTGGAATACATATTTCTATAAATATCTACAGATGTCTATCCACAACATGGTCTGTGTCCAACAAGCGAAGATACCTGGTGGGGATATAACTGAGCAATTACAACAGGTGAAGTATATAAACACAAGAACACATTGCCATAAGAAGAGTTCGATTGTATCAAAGATGTGTAGAAGGAATTATCAACTACTCACCTCCTTGCCAAATTCTTCCATCGTAACACACAAAACTGTAACGAGAGTGTAAACATCATAATATAGTCACGGATACCGAACAAAGTTTTTGTGCAATCGGGCACATTAAAAACTGGAATACTGGAAGCTATTGCCTTCTATAATCAAGATAACTTCACTAAATGTTATATTCTTGCAACATTAGGTATATTTCCAAGTTTTTACACAGCTCGAGCAATGGAAGCAGCTCATCGGAAGAGACCACGGAAAGCAAATTACAACATTTTACAAAAATCTAAAGAAGCAAGGGTAAAAAGAAGGCATAAGAAATGTATATTAGAGGATACTTTAGCAGAAGAAAGAAAAAACCCAAGCTGTGGAGCTGGTATGCACTATTTACAAGTAAGTTTTTTACTAAAATCAGTTTTTCTCAAAACTAACGTTTTTACCATATAAGGAACATTTGTTTCTAAGCTACTGCCTTTTAACTGCTTATAACTTTGCATAATTAAAAATTACACTCTAATACATACTTTAATCAAGGGAATTTTTCAAAAAAAAATATTCTGACTTAATTTATAGCATTAAAAATAATGAAATTTCACTGTTTCTGAATTTTTTTAAAAATAACTAGACATCCTATTCATAAAAACTCTGATTAAAGTATGTATTATGGCTCAAAGAATATTCAGTAAAAAAATTGGAGATTTTTATTCTATAGAATATTTATATATTTTCTTTAAAAATACCTATTTTTAACATTTCTGAAATACAGATCCTGTTTCGTGAAACTAACTCCTTATATATATATATATATATATAATTGGTAGCTAATGATTATTTTAAAATTTATCAATGAATTAAGCTAACACTTTGAGATTTAGTTTTTTCTGCAGCTTTTGCATCAATGTTTAATTCTCCATTGTTAAAAATTTTCTTCTCCTCACTGAATATTTAAATTTTTCAAATTAGTCTTTTTGGAAATATCTCGAAAATGTTTCTTATGTGCAAAGTTTATTTCAATATGCTTTTCCCCTTAAATTTTATAGTAATCAATGCAGTAAAAATAGAGAACTATTAATACACTCAATGATAAATATTTTCAGAAATTAAAAGTACTAACCTATTAAATATTCTTTCTTATTAATATAAAAAAATTAATGATGATTCATGACATAAAGTGAAAGAATCACATACATTCAAAATCCATCGACACACTGTGTTAAAACCACATCACTCATATACATCATATCATTCAAACTACAATTACGAATCCATTGTTTTGACTTCAAAAGTATTTCTCTCATTTATTTAACTCGCTTCAAACTCAAGTGAAAACATCCTCACTCGACCGAAACTTCTTTTGATAAATCGGAAGGAAGCCTTCTTCAAAAGTTCTCCGCGAACTTTCACCGAAGCATCAATCCATCGACTCTCTAAAGAGGTGCTTTGACGTGAATTTTATTGTTGTTTTATTGGGAAACAAATAACAGGCTGGCGAGATTGTTATTATGGAAGTGCGCCATGGCTCTGACCTGTTTCTCTCTTAAGTGGAGGCGGAGGCATGTGTTTTCTGCCAAGACGCGGTAATGAGAGCATGATGGATAGAGCTTAATTATTATCATTAATGACTGTCGAGTACTGAATAGGGATCCATGGATCGGTGGAAGATGTAATTTTCAGGGAATCGATGTTTAATTCGGGGATCACTTTTTTTTTGGAAGTTTTGTTGAAAGAAAAACTAAATTTGTTCTGTTTTGTTTTTCAAATTAATGTTTTAAACAACTACTGAGGAAATGTGATATGCTCTAACTTTATCTCGTTCTTTATTTCCTTTGCAGGAAAAAAAACTGCGTATAAGAATTTATTACCTTTATTAAACCTCTATTTAATGATTTATTGTTTTTTGATGAATGATTTGTAAGTACAATAACGATGGTAAATAAAGTAGAAACGCTTTTCCTTTTTTAGGTTCCTTAATAAGAGTATACCTGTATTTAAGGTATCCGACTACGTTCGGAGCCGTGATTTTAAAAAGGCGCATAAATGGATAATTTTCATGATATTTAGTGTCACTTAGATTAGAATACATGTATAAAATTGTTTTAAGGGCATTTTGACAAAAAAATATTTTATTTAAATACAATATTTCGGCAAAAAATTAACTTAGAATCTTTTTTCAAAATGTTCTCCTTCTGTAAAAAATGTTTCTATTATAATAATATTTTGCCTGTATATAGCTTAGACTTCTGTACAGAGGCTCAACAAGAATATTTGAAATACATAACATAGTAATGGGTTTATCCATGTTTTACAACAACAGAGGGAAGAAATTTGAAGAAAAAACCCCGATAATTATGTCAAAGGGTTGTAACTCTGAAAATAATGTGAATTTTCAACAATCATAGTTGACCCTCTGTACAAAGGTCTGTGCTATATATAGGCAAAATATTATTATAATAGAAACATTTTTTACAAAAGGAGAACATTTTGAAAAAAGATTCTAAGTTAATTTTTTGCCAAAATAGTGTATTTAAATAATTGTTTTTGTCAAAATGTCCTTAAAACAAATTTATACATGTATTCTAATCTAAATGACACTAAATATCATGAAAAGTATCCATTTATGCGCTTTTGCAAAATCACGGTTCCGAACGTAGTCGGATACCTTAACGGACGATAACCTTGAACGTCGAATGCGATGTACAAATACACGCATGATTATGTATTTCAAATATTCTAGTTGAGCCTCTGTACAGAGGTCTGAGCTATATACAGACAAAGTATTATTATAATAGAAGAATTTTTCACAAAAGGAGAATATTTTGAAAATGGGTCCTTCTATGTTCATTTTTTGTCAAAATATTGTACTTAAATAATTTCTTATTGTAATGCTATTCTTAAAAACAATTTTATATTCATTTTCTAATCTAAGTAACACTAAATATCATAAATATTATCCATTTATACGCTTTTCAAAATCACGGTTCCAAACGTAGTCCGATACCTTAAAGAGTTTTTGAATGATAACGTTAACTCTTATGAATAATACTTAATCAAACATATTATTCGTTTCATTAAGAAAATTGCTTTCATCAAGAGTGGTATGTTATCTAGAATATATGTATTTAATTATTATCATATCTGTAAAATGCAGTTGCTCAAAAAACTCTTTGAATTTTTTGTTGAGTAATTCGGTAAAAATACTTAAACATAAATTTTGTAAGTAAAAGAGTATATTAAAAGTATATTACTATCATTAAAAACTAATGTATTTTTACCAAATTTGACAACGAATACTCATTTATGTTTGTAAATATTTCAAAATTTCGCGAATAGCTTAAAACTGAAAGGCAACGCAAATTAATGTATTTTATTCGAATAATTTCAGTTTCAAAATTTCTGGGCATATGCTCTGAATAACTCCATCTAAACAACTGATTTAGCTCTATGGAGGGAAAGCAGTAACGGGACTATGAAAACAGTATTGGTAATTGCTTTATGAAAAGCCATAATTCCTCGACAATGACGGAGAGATATGGGCCACATTGGAATGTTACAGAGGTTGAACGGCCCAATAAGTGACTTTATTGCAGTTTTCTTTTTACATAATAATAGCTCATACGGAGTGCAAAATGCCATGAAAAGCATATGAATATGGAAGCAATAGGCTTACTTAAGGTATCCGACTACGTTTGGAACCGTGATTTTGCAAAAGCGTATAAATGGATATTTATGATATTGAGTGTCACTTAAAATAGAAAATGTATATAAAATTGTTGTAAGAATAGCATTACAATGAAACTTTATTTAAGTACAATATTTTGACAAAAAATGAACATAGACAGATCAAAATATTCTCCTTTTGTGAAAAAATCTTCTATTGTAATGAAATTTTGCCTGTCTATAGCTCAGACCTCTCTACAGAGGCTCAACTAGAATTTTTGAAATATATAACTTAGAAGTGGGTTTATCCATATTTTACGACAACAGAGGGGAGCAATTTTAAGAAAAAACGCCGATAATTAGTTCAATTTTTGGTAACTCTGAAAATAATGGTAATTTTTCAAAAAAATCCTAGTTCAGACTCTCTGGAGAAGTGTTTACTTTATATAAGCGCGCGCGCGAAATATTATTATTTTAGAAGCATTTTTTATAAAAGGAGAACATTTTGAAAAAAGGGTATTCTAAGTTAATTTTTTGCCAAAATATTGTATTTAAATCATTTATTTTGTCAAAATGTCCTTAGAGTAATTTTATATATGTATTATAATGTAAGTGACACTAAATATCATGAAAACTATCCATTTATACGCTTTTTTAAAATCCCGGTTCCGAACGTAGTCGGATACCTCAAGTCATATTGCAGTGATGGAATGGGAATTTTACCTCAACAGTTAGCAGAGCAGTAGAAAATTTTTAAAGTGTGTCATTGTAGGCTGTAACAATTCCTCTCTCATTGTTTATTGTACCATGTACTGCGGGCAAGATTCTTTTATATATGAGAATACTTTTGTCAATGCCTCACCACCTGTAGTTTCAAAAAAACTCATCGATATAAACACTGACGTGTAAATTTGAAATAAGTTATCTCTTTGAATAAAATTTCACATTAATTTGGCTTACATTTATTGTTGTATGCGTTACACCAGTGGCTAGTACCTTTCAGAAGCATGACTCAATGCCATACTCTTGGAACGTACTTTAGAGCACAAATACTTTAGAACACTATTGGTTACCCCTGGAAGATCTCAGTTGCGACACACTGTGGATAATATCAAGAACAACCATCAGATCAAAAGAAACCGTTGTGATATCGTTCCTTCAACACATTCTTGGAGCTATATTTCAACGGGACAATGATCGTTAACATATTGCTCAGAATATTAAAAACTTTTTAGTACATTCAATGCAACTTCTTTCCTTATCTGGTTATCGATCGGTCGTTTATTTAACATGGCGGGGATTCTATAGCTCAACATATTGAAGGTAATACTCATCTTGTTGCTAATACGGATGAATTTTGGATTCGGATTGAAACAAGTTATTTAATTATTTTATTTATCCAACGCCGTGTTTGGCTTTCTTGACCATTTGTCGTTGAGTCTCCCAGTACCAACTGACGACGTCTTCAGTCAAGTATTCATCGAGTCTTGTGCATTGGAGCAGGTGGTCGCCATCTATTCTGGCATAGGAGCAGAGTAGGAAGGCCTCGTCAGCAGCCAGGCCAAGCGAGTGGAGGTATACTACCAAAAAGTCATGCCCGGTGGTTTGGCGAAAGTGGGGAACAGTCTCGGCTCTCTCCCAGTGCTTCGGGATTGAACCCACAATGGCCAGAGCCAGTCCCATGGCTTTCCAAGGCTATTGAGTTTTGGGTCGGGGAAGTACATTTGTCAATGCATGTGGGTATAATTCTCTTTGCTTTTCTGAGAGTCAAGGGGACTACAGGTTGAGACGACTCGGCTCCCTGGCTTTTGGGTTGGGTTTCTCATTACCTGAGATCCCAACATAACTTGGGACTCAATGTAAGGCCACAACCCAGCCATATGAAATGAGCTCTCAATTTTAGTTCAGCACTGAATTGTGTTTAAGCAGTCAGTTGGTGTGTTATTGCTTAAGGCTGAAATTATTGCAGCTTGGGAGTCGATGAGGAAGATAACTTTTGCAGGATCTAGAACAGCAGCGAATAATTGTGTTGTGTGCTGACGGTAGGACAAGCTGGAATAAATTTTACTCTAATGCAGATTCATTCGATTTTACGTCATAAAAGCACTTACTGCAGCAAATAATGATCTCAAACAATCTTGATTTTCGGCAGATAATATTGATTTTGTGAATTCAGCCATTTATTTATATCTGGATAGGTCTTATCAGAGAAACAGGACAAATTTCTCAGTTCTAAAAAATACGAAACGTTGCTACATTTTTTTTTTTTTTTTTTTTTAAATAAAATTTTGAGTTTTTTTTTTTTTAAAAAAAAACAAAATTTTTTATATTTTTTTTTTTTTTTTTTTTGCAAACACTTATGCGTTCTATTTTTTTTAAATATGAAGATCCAGTCGAATACCTAGTTCATTTATACCTTGAGTTCCTTTTGTTTTTTCTCTACATATAGACGAGAGAGAATACAAGTAATATATATAATTCAGTTAAATTTTAGAATTTTTTTTATCGATATGCTATCAGTCAATATTCTTTCTTTCTTACACATTACTTTTCATTAAATATTTCTTTTGCTTTTATAATTATGCTGATAAGTCTTAAAATATTAAATAAAAATTCTATACAGAGTTTTTTTTTCTCTTAATAATGAAAACTGTTTTAATATTACGGTTTAAAATTTAAATTCATGCTGCAATTTTTATTTCTGTCAACAGGTAGACACTTGAAACCCAATAGGAAGGATATATTCTCCTTTTAGTTAATTGTTCGGAGAAATCCTTCCTGATTAATCCCAGATCTTTAACAAAGCCCACAGCGTATCTCTATAGTAATGGAAATCAAATCAGTTGAATCGACTGAAGTCATTGCTTACAATGACTTGCTGATTAAATTAGAATACCCCACAAATAAACTATTAAATTGTCGATGCTGATTAAAATGCTGATATCGTACCACTTTATATCATTATATCTATTTCTATTGTTTTATTATAACGAATGATTATTCAGTGAATATACATATACATATACATAATAGAAAGGTTTCCAAATTCAGTATTTAACAAAAGCTTATTTTAGTTTGAAAATTAACAATAAACAATAATTTGTTCTTTGATTTGTATCAAAAAATAGACTCCCACCAGGGAAGGGGGTTATAGGGGGCGTATATATAAACAAGTTATATAAATTTTTTTTTAAAGTAAATTCCTACTTAGGTGAACAAAGAGAAATATTATTTTAGTTCCTTTTTATTAAGTAGTTATAATTAATATAAATAAAAATGACAAAAATTACATATGACAGAATCATAATATTAAGTGAGAAAATAAAAAGCGATTTTTTTTGCAATTTTCCAATTTATTTTCTATATAGGATGCTGGACTATTTTTTTTGTTACTATTTATTCATTAGTTAAGATTAAATATTCCAATAAAATAGTATAGTAAAAACAAATGACATTCTCAGAAAATAGTTCATCCGAAGTAGTTGTTCAAAGTGTAGTAGTTTATGCAGCAGTTGTCTGTACCGACGGGGCCCGCGCGACAAACCCTTCTGGAATTCGGATTTCCACATAACCCATTCTTAGCGGATCTCTACTGAAACGAAAACGTTTGCCAAATTTAAAGTCTCTGGGTATAATAGTTCCAAAACGGGCATTTTTGTTTATGATGTCCCAACAACCCCTGCTTGGGGTAGATTTTCAAAAAACTCTTTCTTAGAAGATCTCTACTCATTAAAAGAAACATGCCTTCCATATTTCAAGTGTTTAGGTTTTTACTTCCGGATATTTCGTGATGAGTGAAGGAGTGAGTTGCTTTCCTCCTTTAAAATAATGTAAAGATTTATTAAAAGAAAACTAAATTATGCTGCTTCAGAAAGGTGATTTTTTTAAAAAAAAAGTTACTAATGAGAGAAGAAGGAATGTATACAACTCCAAAATTACATCAACATACTTTTTAAGCATAAATTATAAGTTTCATACAATATAGAGAAGTTTAATTTCATTTTTCCAAGATGAATACTAAATTTTAACCTTCGTCTAAAGCGAAGAAAAATTAAGCATTCCTGATGATTTATACTCTTTCTCTCTTACCAGAGCCTTAATCAATATTAATTTCTTTTTCGTATTTATTCTTCTCAACCTGACCCAAAAGTTCGTTCGGAATTAATTCCCTATAAGAGTTACGATGCATATCTAAAATGATAGTTCATTAGTGTCTAAAAAGATAGCTCGTTCGTGTGTTTTGTGCCTTGCAATGGAATGTAGCGAAGAGTCATGGTCGTCTCGGATTAATTATTTTCATGTCTGACAATGTTTGCTGAATACTTCTGGAAGGTGATGTCCCACAATTTGTTGTCTCGTCCTTATCCAAAAAAGAATTACCTGGGTGAAAATGCATAAGGAAGATGAATTAAAATATTGATTTATGGTATATATGATAATGGAAAATTAAGGTATCCGCTTACGTTCGGAACCGTGATTTTAAAAAAGCGCATAAATGGATAATTGCCATGATATTTAGTGTCACTTAGATTAGAATACATGTATAAAATTGTTTTATGGACATTTTGACAAAAAAAATTATTTAAATACAATATTTCGGCAAAAAATTAACTTAGAATAATCTTTTTTCCAAATGTTCTCCTTTTGTGAAAAATGCTTCTATTATAATAATATTTTGCCTGTATATAGCTCAGACCTCTCTACAGAGGCTCAACTAGAATATTTGAAAAAATCACATTATTTGCAGAGTTACCACAAATTTAAATAATTATTAGTGTTTTTTTCTTAAAATTGGTCCCCTCTGTTGTCGTAAAATATGGATAAACCCACTTCTAAGTTATATATTTCAAAAATTCTTGTTGAGCCTCTGTAGAGAGGTCTGCGCTATATACAGGCAAAATATTATTATAATAGAATCATTTTTCACAAAAGGAGAACATTTGGAAAAAAAAGATTATTCTAAGTTAATTTTTTGCCGAAATATTGTATTTAAATAATTTTTTTTGTCAAAATGTCCTTAAAACAATTTTATATATGAATTCTAATCTAAGTGACACTAAATATCATGAAAATTATCCATTTATGAGCTTTTTTAAAATCACGGTTCCGAACGTAGTCGGATACCTTAAAGAGGATTAGAAAGAAGAAAACAGTTGTGTAATAAAATTTTTAAATATGTAATGAGCAAAAATAAGAATGTAATGATTGAATGCAAGTAAGACATTTAAGCTTTCTTTGTAAAATGAGCTGTTATTTTTGAATAGAACACTTTGCATGGTGGGTTGCGTTTCTGAAAATGAATGCAAGTATAACAATTAGATTTATATTATTTTATTGTGCTCGGACATAATTATTTTATCCTTTTTTTATTACGATAGTTTAAGATATCTTACTTTGGATATTACTTTAAATCATTAAATAAGTGTTAATGTTCACAAACTCTAGACAGGGGTTTGTAGAGTAGCGGATTTGAATACTGGTGTCACTGAAAATTCACCGTGCAAAAGGGATGATGCACCACGTGGTGGAAAGTCCTCATCATGTTGGCGTGGTGGGGAATTGATGAAAATACAGAGTCAGCAGGAGCAGAGGGGGGGGGGGGGGCAGCAAGTGACATTCTTGAGACTTCGAATAGACCATGGTTGCTTCGGCCAATAGATTTCGTGTTGATTTAGAGGGTGATATTAATAAGCATTCACTCTCTCGCAAATTATTCAATCATCTCAAGAAAAACCAATTGAAAGAAATATAAGATTAGTTGAAAAATTCTATAATGCATTCTACAAAGCGGAAAATACTGTAGAGCCAAAACATTACGAACTCCACATTTTTCAATTAACTCGTCTGGATGACGTAGAAGCCACGTGATTAAGAGGGAGTGATATTTAACTCGTGCTGGAGAAGTCAAGCAGTCATTCTAGAACTTACTTTTGCAAGTGGTGGTGGTGGTGGGAGGGGGAAGGCAGCTGGTCTAACCAAATTTGAAAGAGGGCAGATTTTAATGGCTCAAAGATTCGGAGCGAGTATCTACGAAATGGCATGACCGGAAGGTTGTTAGTGTTCTGCTGTTTTTAGTATTTATGCAAAGTGGAAAAATGTTGGTGAAACCAACAATCGACGTCAAATTGTTGGACATCCACACATTGTCAAAGTAAAAGGATGTTGGAGACTGTCGTGCTTGGTAAAGGAAAATCGAAGGAAAACAGAGGATCAGCTGACAGCCGAATACAATGAAGGTTTAAGTACATGTGTTTCGGAACACTCACAGCTCAGTTGACACTGTTCGGTATTGTGCTTCACAGCAAACGTCCCCCTCAAGAACCTCTGTTAACCAAGCTTCCTTACCATCTGTGCCTAGACTAGGCTCAGAAACATTTTGATTTGACCATAAATGACCACGTTGTCGACTGTCGATGGTTGTGTCAGGGTGTGCTGTTTTCTATAGTCGAACCGTTGCTTTCTCCTTGTATACAAAATAATTATGGCAATATTTAACTTTGGAGAACGTTCTCAGGGGTAATTCTGAGATCTGTAGCTCTGGTAGAAGGAATCGTGAAAGTTGTAGACTGTCTGAGCAAAATTGCTGATCAGTTACACATTTATATGGCGTCTGTGGTCCCACTAGAAATGGAATCTTCCAGCAGGATGGCATCCAATGTCACAAGGCAATAATTGTGTTAAAAGGGTTCGAGGAGCGTAAAAATGATTTCCAATCAATTTCCTAGCCACTTAACTTGGTGGATTTTAACCTTATAGGGCATATTTGGATTTTCATTGAAAGACACATCTCAAAGATCAAACAACTTCATGTGGGAATATCTCGACTTTACGTGACCACTGAGAAATTGGGGCAATTTTTTATTGAGTAGGTGTTTCTAATGCTCTTCGGTGTATGTTCAGCTATTGAATATTTTAAATCAGATAATAAAAATAAAGATTATAAAAAAAATTAAACCCCATGTAATCTAACTGTTAATTATTCTACCCAAGTATACTGCGGGCATGTTCATAAATTAAGGAAAAAAAGAAAATATTAAAAAGAGAGTAAAACCAAGTAACTTGAATCCTGTTACATCTGGTAATTGATTTGCATACAAAAATTTAAAAACAAATTATTTTTACTGAAATTGTTTGCCTAGTTATAGCTTTAAACCTGTATATTGTAATCCCATTTGTATTAGACTGCTATGTAATTATTATTCACTTAGCTTCTAAAGAAAAGAATAGTTAAGAGGATTATTTTTAATCAGTAGTTCCTCTAATCTCTTCATTAGTGACTAACATTATATTAAAGTTTATTTAGAAAAAAATATGAACACGAATAAAGATTATGCAAATTTTGTTAATAAATACACCTTTCATTCGGTTGGTTAACGTATTAAATCTCCTTGTATTATTCGTAACTTCCGCTTTTATTGAAAAATGAGATGTATTTAAAATAATAACGTTAAGTTTACTAAACAACTTACCAATTCGATGTTTTTATCAAAATAATTATTAAATTCAGAAAATAGTTGAATTTTCGCCAATCAATGGTAATGAATATTTGTGTTAATTAATTTTAGATAAAAGATTTGTGAAGATTCTTCATTAAAATTTTTTAAAAAAAAGTAATGCTTGTTCAGAAAAAAAGCTATTTTTTAAAGTTGCCATTGAAAGAAGAGAGAGAGAGAGAATTTTTGTATTAATGTTGCCTGAAGCAACATCGGCCACGGTCCTCGTAATTTTGAAACTCGATAAATTGACGAGGATGACACCTGAGCTGGTATCCTCTCTTCCACCAAATAGAAAAGGAATATCAATGCGTACCCGTACGACACCGACAGCAAAAAGCAAAATTAATATACAGTAGAACATCGTTTATCCGGATCAGTTGAGACCGAACACCGTTTGGATACGCGATTGTTAGGATTACCTAAAACCTATTGCAATCCCTGCAGTATATTAAATCGGACACCATACGAATATTGAAATTCATCACATGCGGGAAACGTGCTTGAAAACAAAGCAAAATAGGTGCAAAATGTCACAATTTTACCTTTATTGTGGAAAATAATCACTTATTTTTTGCTGTACCATTGCACACATTCGTTTAGTCACTGCAAAGTCTATCATTCTCTTGAGCAACAGTTGTTAAGTAGGACAGTACTCTGATTGTTGTTCGTACCACTCCATAGCTGTCTTTAACACAGAAAACATGTCAGCATTTGATGGACCCTTGCTACTTTCGTTGTTGTCGTCGTCCTTGTATTCAACCGTCTCATCGTCGACAGGGTCGGATTCTTCTTGAACGAAGGTCACAATCTCATCATCATTTAGCATTTGAAATCCACAGTCTTCTGCATCGCATGCCCTCCAGGTTTCTACATCTTCTTCATCGCATTCTTGAAATCCTGGGATCAGTTGGACAAAGTCGGTAATCTCCTCCCTGGGGCCATCATTGAAGTCTTTTTCGCCTTCCAAATTTGGCCACAGCTTATTCCATGCATTTTTCAGGCTCTGCCTTTCGAGCGAGTCCCACTCTACGACTAGCATGTAGCAGGCGTCCTTCATATTGAGTTTTTCAGCAAAATCAGCAACACTTCTTCGTTGTTTTCTACCAAAAGTCACTTTTAACCTCACGCGAAACAACTATTGAGCATTTCAGTGTTCGAAAACATATTCATATGCAGTACATGTAGTTGACAAAAAAACTAGTCCGGATATTTGATGCTTCTGATAATAAACGTTCGGGTAAACGAGGTTCTACTGTATTTGATTTCTTGACAAAGAATTTCCCACCAAATTTTTTATACAATGTTCTTAAATAAGTGAATTTCTCAGAGCAATGGGCCATGATCGGTTCACTTAAAAAGGCTCGGTGGGCCACATGTGAGCCGCGGGTTGACTATCGCTGATTTAGAGCGTTTCTCTTGAAAAATTCACAAATATGTGACGTATCTATTTATCCTATGGTCCGCTTAAACCCAGGGCCTGCAATCCGGGATTTAATAGTTCATGTTGTCCAAGTCCGAATTTCACTTAGTTACTAGTCACGAGTAATAAAGGCCAATACATTTTAAAATATGGATCAAATTCTTCACGAGGTGGAATTTGGAAGAGTTATCTACATTATGATACTCACTATTCAGATAAAATATCACTTAATTGTTCTGTGTTATATATATATATATATATATATATATATATATATATATATATATATAATCCTCTTGCTTATTTACAGATGCCTGAAGAAGTGTAACTATGATAGTGACAATTAAATATACAGAAAAATAAATGAATTGAGAATTTAATAAAGTATAAAACAGTGATATCGTACATATGTATAAATATTAGCCACTTCGTAATTTACATGCTTACTATTTATATTTAATGTATAATTAGTGATTACTAAAATATAAAAATATGTATTACATGTTTACTAGCTAAAATCTGTCAAAATTCCTCAAACAGCCGAATATTTTATCTTCTTTTTTATATTTTGTCACTGAAAGAAAAATGTGCATGTTATATTTTTATTTAACTTCTCCCCTAGATAAACATTTTTTTATTTATATAATTTAATCTGAGATAATTTTTTGCAACAAAAATAAGAGAGTAATTGTTCATTCCTTTAGATGTTGGGGAGCTTTATTTTAAGACAGGTAATATTGTGTGTTTCACACGTGTTAAGAGATTTAGTTACACAAACCACTCAACGCGTATAAGTAGTTTCGATATTTGGATTTTTCTCTCTCAAGAATAAAACGGATACAAGTACTTTTAAAATGTATATATTTACTTAACGATCTAGCATTTTCTGTCCCAACGCTAACACTGAATTCTTCCCACACAAAGATTTTCAATAACCTTTACAAATGACAATGTTGTCATAAGTTTGATGTAGAAAATATTGTTTCTCTCATACATTAATTTTTGCCATTAAAAATCTTTGAACAGTTAATCTGCATGCCAACCAACATAAAAATCTAAATGTTGCTTTACAATACTCCAATAATTA
>BMAV01006694.1:0-23053 GCA_019973955.1 Trichonephila inaurata madagascariensis
CAAGGCAACTATATGTGGCCCTAGGTACAAGACTAGGTAATTTCATACAAAATGTCTTCTGCAGAAAAACCCAGATGGAGAGGGATTAATTTAAAATCTAATTTAGTACTTAAAGTTACAAACAAAATTATGTACTAGAATGCAAAGTAAAATAAGACTTATCTTTATACAACAATAAAAAGAGATGAACTGCAAAATTTTATTTTAGACCATGTAAAACTGTTTTTCATTTATATCTTACCACAGCTTTCTTTTACAAAATTTCAAAATGAATGCCAAAGTAAGAATTGGTGTTGTCACTCACCCCCAACTGAGTTAAAAAACTTAGAACTAAATATTATTCAAATAAAATGGGGTGGCCCTAGGTAGACAGATCTCCCTATATATAAACTCTGATGTGTGTGTATATAACCACTCAAATTTGATAAATATTCTTCTTATAAAAATGAGAAGTCATTAATTTATGTATTTCATTTCTTCAAAAACAGGAATTATGAAAAGATACAATAAGGTCCTAATTTTTCTAAATTTTATATTTTTATGTCTTTTTCCTAACTTTATTTTTTTTTATGTGATTTACTTTTATTTTTTTCTCCAGAAATTAAACTTTAATGATCATAGATATTTAATTTTTAGAGAATTTATACTAATGATTTAATTTTCATTTATTTAAAACCAAAATAAATAAGAACAGGAAGATATTTTACATAAGGACATGGATATATAGATTTAAGGATAAAAGTAATTCTCAATATGTATTGATATTGTCAATGTAAGCATGTTAATATTTACTAAACAAAAGTGAGTGCATTATACATAAGAAAAACATAACAGTTGTCATAACCAATTTTGAAAAACATGTAATATTTTTACCAACCAGTATGCACATATTCAGATTTAAATACAGACTAAAATTGATAATTAATAAGGTCTTTCCTTAATTTTAAAATCATTTTTTTTTTAAATACGAAATAAAATTTTTAATGATTTTGATTTAAAGAATTTTCTTATGTTAATTATTTTTTTTATATAAGGTAATATATAAGATAATATATATTTTTTGTATAAGGTTTTATATAAGGATTTATAAGGTAAATATTACACACTTATGGTGTATAATATTTACCTTATAAATCCTTATTACCTTTTATCCTTATAATATTTTATTACATAACAGTTTTTTTATGTGTGAAGTTTCTAATTTGGTACTTTTTCATTAAATGGATACCAGACAAAAGCCACAAAGGTTAAAATATTATAAACCCCATAAATTATTTTACTTCAAAACTTTATTACTATAATACTTTTTATTAATATTTAGAAAAATATTTTATTAAAAGTAATAAAAATAAAAGTCTGCCAGGATCAAATGTTTCAGTACTCAGATGTAAAAGTAGCCATAATTTGATTTATTTAATCTCAGTTAAGATGGTTAGAAATAAATTGTGCCTGTTTATATCAGTTTTCAGATACTTTTTAAAATTATAAATCAACAAATATAAAAGTAATTTTCACAAAATTCTTGCTTTCTCCATTTAAACACAAATTTTTAATATTTTTTAAATCACTACAATAATACAGTATTAATACTTTATTATTTACATACATAAGATTTAAATAAAAAAATCAAGTATTAGAAATCATTCTTTAATAACCTTCTATAAAAGAAAGAAACAAAATATGAAATAATCAATACTTAAACATATTAAAAGCAACAAGCTTATCTGAAAAATATAAGCTTCCCATACTTCAAAAAATGAGCATTTCACAAATTTATGAATTAGACAGAAATAAAAATTATATGCAAAAATTTTTAATTGAGAAAAGAAATTCTAAAATTGTTTAATATACAATACTTTTCATATATAATAAATATATATTCAATTCTATATTTTTAACCAAGCAATCCTAAATTTTCTTGACGAGGAAAAAAAAAGTTTAGCATTAAATAAATCTTACAAAGAATTCCCATCTGCATGCCTTTGACTGAAACCTAATTAGTCTCATACTTACATATGCAAACTTTAAAAACTTATAGCCTTTTAAATAAATTATATTTTCAAGATATAATTTAATTTGATTTTATGATATTCCCCAATATATTGCATTTTTACTTAAACTACAATTACAATTAAAACTTTTAATGTCATAATGCATTTTGATGTTTTCATTGTTTGTTAAATTATTAAAATATATTTTCAATGTCCATGATATTTCCCTATTATATAATATTTTTCCTACCCAACTGGTACTTTCATTCTTAGAAAGTAAAAATTTCAAAATTCTGTCCACAACAATAAGCTTTATAAGTTCAAAAGTTTCTCGAATGCAGTCTGATAGAATTATTGATAAATTAATGTGGCCTTTTAAAATTACAATTAACTAAACTTGGAATTCCAATACAAAATATGTATACATTTGCTGAGGTATGGCTTGCAACCTTCACACATTTTTGGATGGCTTCAATGATGTTTCCTACAATCATTAAATGTCTTACAAGGAACAAATATTTAAAAGGCTATCATAAATTTGCGAATTTTAACATTTCCTCAATTTTTAATTTTTTGTATCCTAGGAAAGATTTGGAAGTACTGCTTTAGAGGGAAATAGTAAAATAACTCTGAGATGAGAGGAGTATAACAATTAAAACAAATTATCCCTCTATTTTCAGAATATATTCTTCGAATCCACTTTTTAAAAAAATATTAAGAAAAGCATTACTGTTATAATGGTACTTTGAAAATAAACTTGCACACACAATAACATTTGGGTACTAAACAATAATTTGCTTTTACTGAAGCAGTACAAATATGTCACATATTTAATATATAACTAGGGACATTATGATAAATCTATATTTAATGAAAATAAACATATATTCTTGATAGAAGAGATACCTTTCTTAATTAATGATAATATTTTGAGCTTGCTTTTTTCCAATCCTATACAAAACATTCTTGTATGTCAATAAGTACACATGAATAAGTAAAAGTAATCTATCCTTTTTACAAGATAATCTAGATTCCTTAAGTAAAACAACAGTGAATTAAGAATAAGTTTTATACTTATAACCAAAAAACACAACAATTTAATGTCATTTATACAAAACAAAAAAATTTATTTTTTCCATACAAATATTCTTGTCTGATGATTTTTAATCTGTCAGTTATTTATAAAATAAATATATTTTTTCATTTATTTAGGGGAAAAATGAAATTCTTGAATTTAATCAGGAAGTGTGTAATGTATTAATGTTTGATGCACTATTTGTCATAATTATTAATTAAATTATTTATTTCATGTAAGCAAGAAAAATATCACGCACATTTTTAATTAGTTTGCATTAAAAAATGACATAAAATCGATATTCAAACAATGCTAATTAACTACATTTGATTAATTAAAAAAAGACAAAAGCAATGTAATAAAACCAATCAATTAGTTATTACATTAATTAAACAGCGTGAATTTAGAAATTTTAATTTTGACAATGTTTTCATTATAGGGGTCACGTAAGTGGTTACGTGTTTTAAATAGACCGGCGATTCTCAATTTTTTTCTGGACTGTGTACAAATACTTTAAAATCTCCACTGAAGAGATCAAACATGAAATTTGCATGGCATATTCATAGCGAAAACCATTTTATTTAGATCACATGTCTCGGAAAACTTTGGTATTTAGTTTATTCAATAAAAATTGCATTTACTTACGTCCCAAGGAGATCTTTAAACTCGTATTTATCTTCCACACTAGCAGTTTCTTTTTTACGCTGTGCATCTTTTTTTCCAAATAAAGGCATAGTGTCTTTTATGTGAATGATAAGCTAAGCTATATATGTAATTATGTAGGTAAATTGCCTTGGATGTGTATTTCGGCCTTTTAACACAAACACTCTCAACTACTCCTCCGTGCTACGGACATCGTTAACGCTTCGAAGCTGCACGATCCCGTAAGAAACAGGACATGAGTATTCGTGACGTCAGAAGATCATAGGTGGAGGCTCTTCCAAAGACATAGTTATCGCAAAACAACTTCAACTTTCACTTTATTTTCTGCGGAGAAAATTCGGAATAAACTAGTTAGTTTTGGTTCCACTATTAAATAATAAAAATAATTATTAAATGATTCTGTTTCTCTCATTTTCCCTTTTTTTTACATTGAGAAATTCAGCAATATAATTTGCAGCTAAATTTAAAAATGAATTCACAAGTGAAACTTAATTTTTACTCATATGCTTAATTTTTACCGTCTACTTCAGGCAAAAGTACGAGAAAAATGAAGCATGCTTAAATATCTGCTAAATATTAACCTCAAAATTTGAATTTTTACCATTCTACTAAAGATGGATGATGCCATCAATTGTCAGTATAATTATATCCGAAAATATGTTTTGAAAGTGCTTTGGGCTCCATTGTTGTCTGATCATATTTCAAGCTACCAAATATACTACTAATTTTTCACAAAGAACTATAACGTGACGTTATTTGAAAAAATAAATGCAAACTTGAGATTAAAACAAAGCTGATCTTACACTATTTGATCAAAATTATTTTCTTGTTTGAAGTAATCAACAAATCAACTTTCAGTTTGCCATCACTTGTCACAATTGAGAAAAAAAGTTTTATAATTTTCTTTTAAATATTTCACTAGTACTTCACTACTTTTCAATTATAGTACTTCTTTGCATTAGAATAGAATATCTGTCGGTAAAGTCATAGATACGCAATCCAGTAACGAATAATGATTCCAAATATTTTTAATTGTTGACGTAGAAAAATTAATAAAACTAATTCAAGCATATTATTTAAGCATAACAATAATCATAGAGCTTTACTCATTTTCGCTAAGAAATTCTAAAATTCAATCTCGAAAGATCTTTTTTCAATACTCTGCAAAGTCTTGTGAAAGAGTAGGATTCTCGAAAAATGAACTAAAAATTAATGAAGAAAGGGAAGACCAAATTTATTAATTATTATTAAAATCTATGTAATAGCATACAATACATTATTTTTCAGCTCAAATGGAAAGTACGATAATTTTATGTGAAAATTATTTGTTCTTATAACACATTATGGAGAAAGATATGCATCCAATTGTATTCGACAACTTAGAATTTAAAAGGTAAAATTTTTCAGTTGATTTTCATTGTTTTGGAGAAACCTATACTTCTAGACAATTGTTATACTAACCACAATTCTGTAAAAAAAGATTCTGAATTTCAAAGGCGTTTTAATCTATTTGTTGGAAATTTTTCACTGTTCATGGCTTTCGGTTATCGTAAGATGTAGTTAATAATTTGTTTTTTGTGTGATTGATTTCTTATCTCTTTTTTCAACAATATTTTCGTTTGAAATGGCTCTTTTTTTTTAAAAAAAAATCATTAAATTTTTGCGTAAAAAGCAGCAAAAGTTTGATTATAGCAGAAATATTATAGCAAAAATGAAAAATAAAAAAATATTTCCTGAAAACACATTTAAATTGTTTGTAGTTAACTTCCTTTGAAAAATATTAAGTTTATTTTACGGAAATTATAAATATATACACGAGTGAATAACTAAATTTTAATGTAATTATAAATTTAAAAAATGAATATCTGAAATTAATATAAGTAGAGAATTGCAACACCAATACCATAGAGGATTTTTTCGTAGTTTTATTATGTGAAATTAAATTAATGATGTACAGATTGCAATAATTTTCAAAAGTGTAAAACATTACTATTTAATTTTTCCTTCCAGAATATTGCTGAAAAAAATAAGTAAACAATTGTATAAATCTAACTATTAATTTTTATATTTGCGGAAACATGTGTCGTAGGTAGCAAGAAAATATATAAGTAACGATTTGAATTCTTTTAGCACCACTTTTTTAATAATCATCTTACGAACCATATATATATATATATATATACGTTTTTTTAATGTCACACATCAATTAACTATGACATTACGGAAGTCAATTTTTGTTATCTTATAACAATGTTTAAAAACGAACAATTTCAGCAATATCAGAGAACAATTCATAATTTTAGAATCAATGAACAGAATATTAATTTACTGAAAAGTCACAAACTTATGTTTAACAAGATACGACAATAGACACAATTGAAGCGAATTATAATATTTGTGCATTTTTAAGAACTTGTTTGAATGTGCTATTTCCTTATAAAGGAGTTATTACTGTATGGAAAAAAAATGAGAGATTTTATTCTTATTTTTATTATAAGGAAAGGCTTGCATAATACATAATTTTATACTAATTTACAATTTATTCGATATATGTATTTCAACAAAACTGATACCGATTTCGATTGGTAAATAATAATCAACAAAATGTCTGTTAAGAAAAATGAAATAGATTTGAAAACAGTTTTTATGGAGGAATTCATTTGCACTAAGCGTGTGCATTCAATTTCAAATTGTTTGTGTGTAAAATATGAATTAAACAAAGGCCGTGAACTTAAAATGATTACTAATGCATAAACTTGTCCTTTCACAATGACCTCATTTTAATCATC
Source organism: Trichonephila inaurata madagascariensis (assembly GCA_019973955.1). NCBI lineage: Eukaryota > Metazoa > Arthropoda > Arachnida > Araneae > Nephilidae > Trichonephila > Trichonephila inaurata. The sequence continues at coordinate 6,519 of BMAV01006694.1, forward strand.
CTGACATACATAGGATAAGAACAAGTTAACAAAGCTAAATGTTATTCAAAATTAAGCTTAACATCATAACTTTGAAATATTTTCAATCACAAAATAAATTATTTGTTATAAACTCTGAAATAATTTCAGAATTTTTAGGTTCTTTATTTTTTTGTTATATTTTTCGCATTTTTTATTACAATTTTAAATGCTTTTGAATTGAAAATTTTATTCATATTCAATTAAAACGGCTTAGTAAAGCCTTATTTTAGTTTACAATAAAAAAAATGGATTGAAATGACTTTCTTTTTTCAAAAATGATTTTAAAAGTAGAGTTGAATAATTGCTGCAAAATGTTTTTTAGATTGCTTGTTGAATCTTGGAAACATTTTTTATCTTTTTAAAAAATTGGATTGTTTTTTAAAAAAAAAAAAAAAAGAAAAAAGAAACTAATTTTTTGTAAGAAATTATCCGACATTATCAAAATTTTTTTATTGTGATACAACAATATCGTACTCGTAACTAAAAAACTCGGTAAAAATATTAATTTGAAGCTGAAAAGAATATCAGAATAATCAAAACTGTCTATTTTAGTGTCCAAATTATTATTTTCACTTAAATTAGACTTTTGAAGACACTTATTAAAGGCAAATAGGTCTTAATTTAGTGTTGATAAGTTACAGAATAATCTAAAATAATAAAAGGGGGAAAAAATGAGCAACTAAGTAGGAATACTAATATGTTGCTACTGATCTTTTGCAACAGATAATCATATTTGAAAAGGATTTTATAAACATAGGAAACATATAATTATCTTTTTTTTAAAATCATAAATGATATGGGGATATTCGCTATTCTTAAAAAAAAAAAAAAAAGAAATAATACGATTATAATAACTGTTCTAGGAATTATTTGTAAGTATGACCTTTAAAGAAACCATGTTAAGTTTTAACAAAATATTGTACCCAAAATTTAAATAACGTATACACATATATGTGTATATATAAAAAGGGAAATATATTATAAGTAAAATAAAACGTGTTTTCCAAACATATTTTATTAAAAATCTATCACATGTATTTTATATTGGAGTAAATAGAAATTGGGGTTTTTTTTGTTTGTTTTTTTCGGATTATATATTACATAAAAGTCAGAATATGTATTTTTCAATAGGAAAAAAAAATTTCCGTTGCTTTTAAGAGAACCTTTTAAAAACAACGTAACAAGTAAAATTAAACAATCAATTGTTCTTGAAACGGTTCTTTATTTCAAGTAGTTTGTTTTCGGACACCATATTGATTTGGTATGATAAATTTTCTATTTTTAACTTCTGTCATAGATCTGTGTATTTTGTGAAATCTAACAGTAAAAAGTTGATGCCAAATATTTCTTCAAAAGTGCAATCCCTGTTAATGTTTCAAGACGGATGCTATAAAAGTAATGTAAAATTAACGAACTTTTAGTCAGATAAATCCGGGAGGGAAGAAAAAAGAAATTAAAAAATTAAGGACGCATAAATTTTCATTTTTATTCTACAAATTAAAAATTTCTGAAAAATATTTTATTTACTTATTAGATTCGAATTTCCTTTTCCATAGTTTTCAGTAATGTTGAAATTTACCAGCTTGCAAGTTATATATTTACTTCTTTAAAAAAAATGTTACACTTTAATTGGTTATCATACATTAAAATTCCAAAAATGTACTATAGTAAAAGATTTTTAGTGTACTTTTTAAAACAGAATGGCAAAGAATATGCACATAAAAACTTGCTTTTAATCTTCGAAAATTCCTGCTTAATAATTATTTCACACATTTAATAAACGCAAAAATAGTTATCGTTATTTTTTTTTGAAAAAATTACTATAATTTTAAATATATATATATATATATATATATTTAATGGGTTTTTTTTCATTTTACTTTGCCTAATTCTACTTTTCTTTGAATATTCAAATATTTTTTTTTTTCAAATTAAATTTTTTATTTTAAATTTTTAAAAAAAATTTTAATTTTTTTTTATAAAAAAAAAATATTTTTACATGCTATGATTATAAAGAATAATTTTAAAACACACAATTAAATATATGATTTGATTATATTTAAGCAAAAATGTACAACATGGTTTCATAATTATAAGCACATTGGGCCTTAAAAATGACAATGAATTTTGACACTTTCCATTACGCTAAATTCCATGCTGAAATGATAGTATAATGTTTCAATTTAGAGTATGCAAATTCAGTTAATCTAATTATAAGCATGTAGGCCACAACTCTCGATTATTACCTGCGTTGACATTTAAAGTAGTCATTTGTCCTGGATTGTGTAGGGATTATTTGGGATCTTAATGGATAGCCCCGATTCAATATGTATCTCACGAAATGCCCCAGAATTTCTCAAATATTCTTACTTGGTTCATATTAGATGTAAAAGTATGATAGAAGGTTCATAATTTGGTTCTTAATATTGTTTAGGGCAGTGGTCATCAACTGTGTTCCGTGAAAAGCACATTTGTATTTAATGACATGTTTTCTGGCGAATGTGAAAAAAAAAAAACTGCGGTAGAATGACCTTTAGAAAAGAAAAAATATTAGAAACTTGTGACAATTTAACTGTGGAACTATTTATTAACCTTTTTGCATTTATAAATATAAGATAAAAATTGGAGAATCTTCATTTCGTGTTCAAATAGTAAACGGCTACTACATTTTTATTTTCAAATTATCTTGTAGTTCCTTCAGATTTACTGCACAAATATTTTGATAATTGTATAAGATAAAGTAAATAAATATTTTATTGCATTTGATTTTATTCTTAATTTTTTTTTTATCTTTTCATTTTGCATCATTATCATCAAAATTCTTTTACGTTAATATGATTAAGTGTCTGTTTTCTTAGCATGAATACAGCATATAATCTTCTCCAAACATTTTCATTTATCAAAGTTCTTCAAAGAAAAAAAAAACTTCTTGTCTTTCATATTGAAAAAAATTTCTTCAGTCGCCTGATAAAAGCCGATAGCAGTTCAACTAAAATATGATTATTCATGATCTTTAGAGAGTATTCATTGATAATTTACCACACACACACACACACATAAAATTAAAAGGGTTCTAATAACAATAGCTATACCTTAAATTAAAACAAATCGTAGCTTTATTTATTAGGATATTTTTACTTTGTGGGCAGTAATAAATGAACAACTCTATAATGATGAAATGCTTAATGTATACCTCTTCAAACTGTTAGATAATTCTCAAAAAAAAAAAAAAATTTTTTTTTATTTTTTAAAAATAATTTTTTTTTTTTTTTACAATTTTTCACACAGGCGATTTGAAAGAATATTTAATGTAACCCAGCATTTCTTAAACTGTAGGGTGCGCCTATCTAAGGGGACGAGTATATCAAAACTTCGAAAACAAAGGATTATTTAAAAAAAAAAAAATTGTTAATTTTCTAAAAGGAAACAAGACAAAATACATTCTGACATAATAAAAAATAAAATACACATTTACTAGATATAATACACTTATAATTGTATCAGTATTGCACAAAGTATTTCATAATTAATTTATCAGTACTAAGTTAAGAACAAATTGAATAATACAAAATTTAATACTTATCTGGATAATTTGTACAGTTTATAATTAAAGTCGTGTAGTAGCTTTACGTCAAAGTATATTAGGTATTATTGAATTCAATACATTGTTATTGTATGGAAAAAACAGGAAGGGGGTGCGATGAAAGTTATAGTCGAAAATTGAGTCACAAGTATAGAAAGCTTGACAAGCACTGACTTAACACCTTCTTTCGCATGAAATATTTCAAACTTACCTCTTCGAGATTTCCTTCAGTTGGCTGATCCTACATTTTGCAAACCAGGCCGTATCGACGCACTGATAGGATGCCAATGGGTATTCTAGATTCTACAAAATATGACGCATTTAAGATTGATTCATCAATGAATAAATGATAGTTTAAAAAACTAAACAAGAATGCTTTTATTGTAGATCGAACTAAAAAATAAATAAATAAATTATAGTTTAAAAAAACTAAAAAACACACTATTACGTTTAATCGAACTAAAAAGTAAAAAAAAAATTCTTAACATAAGAATAAAAGGAATAACGAGAAAATCGATGTCATTATGGTAAAAGCGTGGTGTGTGTGCCTTGTACTACATTTTTACACTAACTCAACATTTCGGAATAGAACTAGTAAGAAATATAGCAATTTATATAGAGAACATCCCATACTTTTACCCCAATTACATTAATTTTCTAGTTAATCATTTTATTCTTATATTCAGAATTTTTTTTTCTTCACTTTTTAGTTCCATTAAACATAAAAGCGTGTTCTTAAGTTGTTTTTTTTTAGATTACAATTTATTTAGTTCACATTTTGTTTTTATGTCATGTCAATAGCATATTTTACTAAATAAATCTTTTTTAAATTTAATGGTAGAAAGCCGTTTGAATTTCGCATTATGTGCTTTTGATAAAACTTAGGCTTATTAATGAATTCATTGTTTTATTCCAACTATGGAGTTCGAGTAAGTATGTTGTTTATTTCCGGTATTGGATTAAATGTGTGAATATTTTGACGATTTTAAATACTCATACAATTATTTTACATTAGAATTCCTTTAAGTTAGTATTTAAGTTAACTGAGAAATTAATTTTTTTTATTATAAATTTTTTTGTGTGAATCTTGAAGCTTAAATGTCAATACTTATAAGCATTTTAAATTAAGGGCAACAAATACAATTACTGATTTTGTTTTGTGCATCTGTAAATTATTGAAAAAAAAGAGACCCAGTATTTTTTAAGGTATATATTTACTATATATCAACGACACAAAAGTACAAAAATTTACACAATGATGAAATTACATATCTATGTATGTAGATAACAAAAAATATAAAACATATAAACAACAACAAAAAAAAAAAAAAAAAAAAAACATAATACAAAAAAAAAAACATATAACAACACAAAAAACGGAACATAACAACACACACAAAAAAAGTAAGAACACAAAAAACGAAACACAGCAACACAAAATTGCAACATAACAACACACATTTACACTATATAATATTCATATAAATATATTATAATGCTCAATGTATTTTATAATTTATCAGTACTAAGTTCAGAACACCCGGCTGGGTGGCGTGGTTGATTTGTCTCTGGTCTTCTGTGTCTAAGGTTGCGGTTTCGACTCCGGCTCGCCGTGTAGGGCAACGATGCACGTTAAATCTGTCGAGAGCTGAAACGTCCTCCCGTTGGTGTGGTGTGGTAGTTAGGAGAGGGGGTGCCAGCTCAGATGTCGTCCACGTCACTTAACCATGGTTCAAAATTACGGGGTCCGTCGTTCAAATGCCCTTGTGTGCGACAGTAAGAACAGTGCGACGTTAATATTCACTCGATCTAGGCTCAAGTCTGTGGATTCATGATGCAGAAAATCGACAGCGGCCATGTCGTATAATTATACGGCATGTAAAAGATCTCTAGAGTGTCTTTTTGGCTTGGGTGCTCTCTGCAAAATTAAATCCTAGTACAAGTTCGCATCGTCAGAGCTCAGGTGCTTCCCTCTAGGGAGGAAATTGGGCGTCAAAATTACCTGCGGCGATTGGTTTCCTCCTATATGGTGCAGCACTAAAAAGATATTCCAGCTTCTGGGGAATGTATTAGGTCTGCAATGGAAAATCTCCAATCCGCAACCCATTAGTAATAAAAAAAAGTTCAGAACATGTTTAACAATTATTTGTGACTCCCATGGGCTTGTAATATACATAATTATATACTAAATTTCATACTTATATCTTGATCATTTGTACGGTTTATAAGTAGTCTCATTGTAGCTTTAGGGTCAGAATAAATTATTATTCCATTCAATACATTGTTATTTTATGGAGTTGAGTTGAGTTGAGTTTGGTGTTTTATGACGCAAGAGCCAGTTTTGGGTATACTGCGCCAAACATTTATAGGTCTGTGGTCTGGACGGGAAAAGAAGAAATTGGATGACAAGATGGAGGGTCGAAAATAGAGAAGGATCACTGGGGTACCCCGGGGTCGTGACACCCGTGTTTACCAAAGATAGTAAACCTCTTGGAAAAAGGAAAATATCACTAGGGTACCTCGGGATTGTGACACCCGTACCCACCTAAAGAAGGTGAGCCCCCTAAGGGGGTTATTGTATGGAGGGGGGCAAGATAAAAATTAAGATTGAAAATTGGGTAGCAAATGTTGAAAGTTTGAGAAGTCTTGATGCAATCTAATAATTGATTATGAGTGTTAAATCTAAAGAAGTTATAAATTTTCTTTATAGAAAGTGTAACATTCTATAGTTCTCAAATAAAATTCATTGTAATATGTATTGCACGGAAATTATATAATTAGAGTTAATAAATTAATTGCAACTCGATTCTCATGAATGTATGGAAAATGTTTATGAAACAAAAAGATTTTAATCTAAAGGATAAAAATATTTTAATTCATTTTAGAAAATTAGACATTTTTTATACTCTAAGTAAATTGTTCCTTAAAATAAGTTGAAATTTTTTTCTGATACTAACGTAAAATTTCCACAGACGACTATTAAGTAAATAATTAATTAAATATGAAGTGTCGTCAAAATAAAGTAGAATTAGCAACTCTGACAAGAAAACAATGACTTTAAGCCTCAATAATTTACAAAGCACTTTTGAAATTAATTTCCAGTCCTTATATAAAAATATGTTTTTTTTATCTATAAAGTATGTAATTTATAACATATTTAAAAAATTTATCTTAAATATATCCGTTATTTCAATTAATATAAATATATAAAATATTTCAAAATTCCTATTTTAATGTATCTTACTAAAACCTTTTTAAAAGCATTACCACTCTCCTCTGAGACATAGATGAGTGATTCTTAATTGGTGTTCTGTCACTAAATATGCATATTTATCACTTTATATGGTGGTTGTATTTATCAAAAATTTTGCAAAAATATAATATAATTTTTCGTGATTGGAAAAATGTTAAAATCATTGTATGTATATTTAAGCAAAATTTGTTATTATAATACATTACTAAAAATCTTCAAAAAGCAGCAAATAAATATTTGAAAATCGTGACAGAAAATTCATGTAAAAAGCACAAGGAAAAACATTTAACCAAAGTTTCATTTTTATAGGACAATAATAAAAAGTCGAAAATACAGATATTGTGTTTAGCTGTTCCTAGATTTAAAACGTATTATCTAACTTACATGAAAGCAAAATGCGCTACAGAAATAAAAATACCATAAAACACATTTTATAAAGCAGAAAATTTATTTTAAATACAGAGGTCGTGAAACATTATTCAAAATGTAAGAGTCGTAAATTTTGCAATATAATAAAAGAATTGAGTATATGTATTAAAAAACAAGCTGATATTAAGTTCTATAAACATTCACTTAAATTTGTGAATGGAACTACATAAAAGACAGATCAGAAAATGCACTTAATGACCTGATATATAAAGAGTGAATGCTTTTTAATGCCAAAAAGCATGGTTTGATCATTCAAAACCTTGAAACAAGGTTTAGCACAAAAATGTTTTAATTGCCCTTTTTTGCTTGACTGTATGCTTTGTCGAGAACAAAGCATTGTCAAAGTATAAACATTTCCGCTCTGAAAAATATAAGAGTAATGGCTGCCAGACAAATGTAAATTGAAACAATTAAATAATTTAATTTAGTTTTACATGCATTTACAGAACAAAAATGCGGTTTCACTTAAGTTTTCACACATTTGTTGTTATACAAAATTTTAAAGCTGTTGCAACTAATATAATAATGTGCTTGTAACAGAATGAGCAAAAATATTTAGACAAACTCAATTCATGATAAGAATTTTTGGCAAAGTTGGAGTCCTAGTAGTAATTATGAAATAAATCCTGGAAGACATTTTGAAAGGAGCGTTACTAAATGTTTAATTGTTTTCAATGTATATTTAAGTTATTGAATAAAACTGCATTAGTGTTCACAATCAAATACGAAAAAAACGACATTTTTATAGTATTACATACATTTAAACTTCACACCTTGATTAATATTTATTACATTTAAATAACAAAACTAAAAATTTAAAGTGATGTTAGTTTTTGACAAATCTACATCAAATTAAATTCCAATAATTATGACTGAAATGTGCCAATAATTATACATCAAAAATATGAATATATCAATACTATGAATAAACTCTCGAACCCCCCGAATATCAATGTTTAGAATGATTCTATAAAATTCAATTCTTCTACAATCAATTCAGCTCCCAACGTACTGATAAAAATAACATTAATAGAGGCAAAATATAAAACACATTAAATACAGCGAAATATGCTTAGTGGGTAAAGGCTTAAGTTCCGACAAACTTAGTGGGTAATACAACAGTTCCGACAAACTATTATGTATTCTCATGCATTTATTTATTAACACGAAACGAAAATCGCTTAACACGAAAAGATTTCCCTTCTGGGAGAAGGAGACTATTGAAACTGAGCCGATACTTAATGAAATATTTGAGAAAGCTTCTGTATTATCGGATTGTGTTCTACAGTATCATCGGAAGAATTCGTTACAGTAGATGATGATAGTGAGTACAGCCCCAATTATAGCAGACAAAGACATTTTAGAGTTTGTTCAAAGCTAAAAAAATATCAGTGTAGCAGATTTCGAAGACGAAAAGGAAGTGAATAATGCAGCTCTTGTTCCAGAAACGGGGAGCATTATGAAAAGTATGAACAGTTATTTAGACGCGCATTCCAATGGTGTAATGAATAACAAAAAGGACGACATCGAGCAGGTTGTTGACATTTTGGTGCTAAGAAGACATTACAAAGAAAAATGTCAGATAATTTTCCAAAAACTCAATACATGTTTTGTTTTCCAGAAAACTTAAAATTTTATATTAAATTCCATTAAGCTCTTGTGAATTTTTTAGTTTCATTGATTTATGTTAAATACATGCATATATACATATATATGCAAATAAATTGTTGCCTAATAAACTTAACTTTGTTGAATATACGGGATTTTTTTTTTTTTTTTTGGCAAATATTCTTTAACACGAAACAATATTTCAGTCCCTTCAGTTTCGTGTTAAGCGATTTACTCTGTATATATCTCATTAATATATATTTCATTGCAATAATTATTCGTTATTTCTAGAAATCAAGCAAATGACACAAAATTATGTTTTACAAGTTATACAATAATTACAAGTTATACAAAATATCGATTATTCATAAATTTAGATTTAAGTCAAAATTATATATATTTTTAGTTTCAAACTTATCATTATAATTTGAAAAAAAATAGAGACTTTCTCAGTACTTATTTAATGCTAAAATAAATTGAGAATTTCCTAAAACGTGATTTCATTCAATCTAGTTCCTTACATAAAAAAAAATTCTGAATAAGTTTTTCCCCGATTTGGAAATGTCTTGTGTGTGTGTGTGTGATGTGTGCTTTAAACTTTGATGAAACTGAATTTACCAATGACGGACTTAATGATATAAGAACGCAATAAAATAAATTTTCTGATGTTATTTTGAACCAAAACTGCAACAATAAAACCTTATTCCTTTGTTGATTTTTATGTTTAAAAAATTGCGTAAATTTCAGGAAGGAAGATTCTTAATTCCCTTTTTATTACTATCATCACGAATATATATAAAAATACAGAGAAATATTTGCTAACATCTATGCCATTCTACAAATGTTAAAAAATTTTTTTAGTAAATAATAACACTTTGAATTGCAAGGAAATAAGACATTCTTAATCCTGAAATATTAATGAATTTTAAAAGGTTAATTAAACTTTTTTAAAAATATAGGTACTTTCCCACATCGCCGGCGCAAGCGATAAAGTCGCCAAAAATGATACAATTGACGCCAAACAGAATATTCCTGTTGGTACCCTTTTACCACCACATTTTAAAAACAAGTCGCCGTCTTTTGTTATCAATAGCGTCTTTTTCGTAATTCATCAAAAATAGATGAAACACCAATGAGAACTAGCATTTATATAACATTTTTTATGTATATATTGTCGTCAATAAAGCCTGCTGAGCGAAACGATAAAGTACTGAAATATCTAAGCAATTTCAGAAATTGTGGCTTTTAAAAAAATGGGAAAGTATTGAGATACTAGATATCTCTAAGGAGATAATTCTACAAAATATAACGAATGCAACTCGTCTTAATGACTAAATATATTTAGAGCGGTACAAATAATCAATAAATTATAAGTAGTAATTTATTGTTTCATTTTGCATCTTTTAAGAGAATAATTGTACAAAGTAAAAAGTTCTTTTCTTTTATCGTCAATATAAATAGGGACGTAATCAAGAAAAATATATACTTTTTAAACTTCCTTAAGAAACGACTTTATAAAAAATTATGAAAAAAAAAAATGATGGTATATTTTTTAAGTTTTATAAATTGTAACTTATATAAAATTAAAGTATAAAAAAAGTAAAAACTGCATAAAAAAAAGGTTCAATTTAATCAGAAATAAACATTTCCCCTATTTTTCTATTAAAACTTAATTTGATTAAGATCAAATTTATTTAAGATGTTTTATATGAGATTCTGCTACATGCTTAATAGAACACATTCTGCATTTTTCTTTTCACAGAGAAACAAAATCAAAAATTATATTTTAGAATAATTTTTTTTAAAAAATTCAAACTGTTGAGAACACATTAAATACTTGAGCCAATACCAAGTATAATCAAAACTTAGTAAAATCAAAGTCTTTTTGAGATTTATTCTATGCAATTTAAAAGTTATTAAAAGTTTCAACTTTATGTCCTGCATGCACAAACTTCGTAATTAAAACCGAACGTAAATGCAATAAATTTAATCTTACATGATAATATTTGGTTTCAAATTGAGTCAAATATTTATAAGACAGAAAGGCAAAATGCATTTTTAAAGGAAATTTGTAATACCTTTTGATAGGTGAAAGAGTAAGAATTTAAATTTTCAATAAAAATAATATAATCTCTCATGATAAATAAAAAAAAAAAACATTTTCAAATTAAGTTAACAGATTAGTTACGAATTTACAACCTTCGGTCATTTTAGTCTACCAAATTTTTGTAATGTAAATTCAACTTCTTTTATCATTAGCAAATGATTCACATTCGAATAATTTTGCAAAGGTCAGTATTTGTTGCAAATTACATCATTTAAAGTGTTCTTTAATTCATAATCTAATTTTTGGCACACGTTTAAGCATTAGGAAAAATATTAGCTCTATCTTTCTCTCTATTGAGATTTGCTATTTGATTAAGATTCTTGATGAAGTAATTTATGCTAAAACACACAATCACATTTAAGGCATATAGATTAGCGTGAAATACATTTGATTTTCTGGGAAAAAAATCATAATGATTGTAGAATTCAACTTTTTCTTTCTCTCAAAAGTAACTTATATCGCGTAATTGTCCAAAGACATTAAGTAGAATTAAAAATTATTTCTTAATATTGAAAACAGATAATTGAATTTTAAATACTAAAAAAAAAATATCAAAAGCATGTTTTTTTTAAAATATTTTTTAAAATTTATATATAAAACTCTTCGTCTTGCTAAAAAACAGCTTTCATTCGCGTTTTATTTTTTATACAAAAATGTTTGTATTTTTCTGTAATCGAAACAAAAATAATGTCTAATGAACATCCAACATCGATTCTCTTGGGGGGAGGGGGGGATCTCAATTTGCGTCGGTTTTAAAGAAAATACAAAGTTTTTCTAAAAGAGTAGAAATAAATTAAAAAGGCCCACACAGGTGGAATATATTTGATCTTACTTCGAAAATAACTGAAACATGAATATAAATCGAATTTCAAAAAATATGATACCGAAAAGAATATATGTTAGGACTGTTGTGCTGCAACTGGAATAAATAAATTATTGAAGAGCCATAAAATAGAACACCACACACAACCGCGCGTATTCCTCCCAAACATAATCGAATTCTTTTATTTCACTTGGAGCTCTGTTAAAAATAAACCAAACGATACATTTCAGAACAATTTGAATATCAAATTGCATCATGGATGCGAGCAAACGATAAGTAAAACCGATAGCTCCATAGTAGCATTCCCCTCTCGTATAATTTTTTTAAACTTTAATTTCAGAAACTCATACTTTTATTTCAACATTTTATCTCCAAAATTTCAAATTGTTTTCTGAAATGGCTGATTTGTTAAAAATTTGAAGACTCTTGTTTTTCACTAATTTATAAAAGTAATACAGTAGAAAGTCGCTTATCCGAACGTTAATTATCCGGAGGGCTGAAATATCCAAACCAGTTTTTTCAGAGACCTTGCAGCGAAAAAACGAAGATGTACAATGGTACAGCGAAAAATAAATGATTATTTTCCACAATAAAAGTAAAATTGTGACATTTTGCACCTATTTCGCTTTTTCTTCAAGCATGTTTCTCGCATGTGATGATTTTCAATATTCGTATAGTGTTCGGTTTCGTATACTGTATGGATTGCATTCGGTTTTCGGTTATCCGAACAATCGCATATCCGAACGGTGTCCGATCCCAATTGATTCGGATAAACGACGTTCAGAGATCAGTACAGAGGTTGCAAACTTTCAGGACAGAAATAGTATACCTAGACATGCATGGGTAAACTTTTTCGGTCGTGGGCCAAAAATAAAAATAAATAAATAAATAAAAAAAAAAAAAGTCTGGCGTACCAAAAATTTTTTTCCAAAAATTTAAAAACAATGTGCAAGTATTACAGTTTAGATATGTTAAATTATTAAATTGCTTTCATTTTTAAGCTTTCATCATAAGCTCACAGTCTCAAAATTATTTTTCCTGTCTGGACACAAAACATCACAAACTTGAAGCATGCATTGTTTCCCTTTTACTGAGCTCCGCAACACTGAGAGCTATATTATTTTTAGCAATATGGTATGCTACAATGTAACTTGCAGGTGTAGCTGCTTCTTAGATACTGTTTACCTTCTTGAAAATTTTTGTCGGCCTGATAATTTTTTACAAAGGCTTTCTACATTTTGTTTTCTTCCATATTCGGGCATTGCTTCGCAATTGAAAGCTGTCTGTGCTTGCTATTTCCGTTCGATTTATGTTTTGTTGAACAAAAATAGAGAAAGTATAAAGATCATCAGTCCCTTGAAAAACGGAAGGAAAAAAATAATGTTTAAATAAAGTAGAAAAGGAGATGGATATATAATATATAAATACATATTCCTCTTTTAATTTGCCTCGGACCGGCAAATTAAAATTCTATCCGGGGGCCGGATAGAATCTTCCGGTGTGCCGTAGTTTGTCCATCCCTGACCTGAACGATGGGAAATCACTTAGGAGTGCATGGTTGGAAATGTTTTCCTGGCGCAGTAGGGACGACATAAAATTTAAAAAGTTCACTCTCCAGCAAAACGCGCCAATAGAAGTTATCACTTCAAAAAGGCAGTGCAAGAATAAGAGGAAAAACATTTTTATTATTCATAGTACAGAAAAAATGCCAGGCAGATGATGGTACAGCGCACTCGCGGTTTTTGAGGCCACGCTCCCTATGAAGCTTCATTTCGTCTGCGGAGAAAATGGTAGGAGGGTGGAATGTTGCACGAACGCTCAGCTCGCTGATATGCATCTGGTATACAGAACCGTTGATTGCAATGAATGGACCGCATAGTGGGGTTGTATGTCAGCCGTAAATCTAATAGGCAAACTCCCAGCCACACCTTCCTTGTACGCTTGCACCAGCGATTGTCAGACAGCGGCTCCTTCATTGAGAACACAAAAGAGCGTGAGTGAAGAGTTCGAACGCCAAACAATGAGGAGACTTTGCTGGATCTGGTACAGAACAATCCCAGTCCCGGTAGGCGGGATGTCGCCGGTCCATGTCGGGATTTCCCATATTACCATATGGTGGACCCTGTATACCAATTGGGGGGCACCCAAATCCTCCCCTACATGTGTTCCTATTATTTCTTTTATGTAATTTTTCTTAATTATTTACTATATTAAGGACAGTAAACATGTCGTCACTACCACGACAGGAAAGCATTTCTGACCATGTATTCATTCCTATGCGACTTCCCATCGTCTGGGTTTACTCTATCTGTCCAGAAAGTTTGTAACCGCTGTAATGATACACCCTGTATAAATCAACTCGAAATCCAAAATCGAGTGTAATTTGCAATAAATAAATAAATAAATTCATAAATAAATAAATAAATAAATAAATCAAGAACATTTTAATATTAAAATCAATTTAAAAAGATTTTTGAGGATATCTGTCTTTAATTTAACTGAGAAAAAGGAAATCTATTGCAAAATGATGCCCAAATTTTAACTATGTAGAGTATCAAGCCAAGAAAAACACTATTTTATCCTGCTTACAACAAACAAGTATCTTTCTTGTTCTTCTTATTAATAATTGTAATCAAACAAAAACTTTTTAATAAAGGTTGCAGTTTTTTAGTAAAATTTTTATGATACTAACACGTAAAACATATTTAGGGTTCAAAGTACAAAGTGTCGAAGAGGGTCCCGTACTCCAACTTTAAAAAATCATTTCATACATTGTTTTTAACTTTTCGAATTTGTATTTGTATAATTTTTCTTTCTTAGTTTCCCTCGAGATTTTAGATAGACTGATTGTTTAAAGTTACACCTGATAGCAACAAGAGGATTTTTGTCGTAGGGGATCTCCTAACTTTGAACTTCACTCTCTAAATCTAACAAGTGGCAATTCCACCAATGGGATGAGTTTGAGCCTCAGTAAATTTAATGTGTATTAACTCCCCTACATGGCGAATCTTGTAAGGCTTCTGGATTTAAACTCATGCTTCGACAGAAGTATGTTGTAAAAATGAAATAAGTACCTTGTATTCATTTATCGAGTAGCAACTCGAATAGCAATGAACATATGAAGAATAATGCAATTTCAAACAATTATTTAGACCTTGAGTAATTTAACATTGCCGCGCAATGGCAAAATATACAAAACTTATCTGCCAATATTAAAAAAAAGTATTTTTTACACTTATTTCACTTTTGTACGTATGGAAAACAAAGGAATTACTTCAGATTTCTGGAAATCTATAAAAAATAATGCATTGAACAACATGAAAATTAGAGTTAGAATGTAGTAGAAATTACGAGCTACCATACTCTTTATTTATTATATATATGCATGTATGTGTGTGCGTGTGTATAAATATATATACATACACACCCGTATATACACTGCTGGCTACCGTAAATGCAACAACCTGAAGAAAGCATGCAAATAACATGAAATTTACAACATGCATTAGCGGAGGTGAGATATGCAAATGATTAGAATTTCAACGCATACACACATCACGCGCGCTTGTGGCGCCACCTCAAAGCGCTATTTAAGGCTTAGAGATTTTGACGATTTCAAGTTCGGCAATTGTGTTTTTCTTATGGTGTTTTCAAAAAAAACCGATCAGTTATGTCTCGTAGAAAACAGCGATCAGCTTTTGATCAAGTATTCGAGTTCGACAGAGGAAGGATAGTGACCTACCGAGATTGTGGATTATCTTTCAGGGAAATCGGTAGTCGTGTTGGACGAAACCAAACAACTATAATACGGATATATGACCTTTGGGTGCCGGAGGGTACGACGGACCAACGTGGTTAATCGCATCCACCTCAGTGCACCACTTCACGTGAGGACAGGCAAATTGTGCGCATGGCAGTGACGGATCGCTCAGTCACATCACAAATCATAGCACAGTACATTGAGTCTGTAACGCATCATTCAGTGTCTGCGCGTACCATTCGATGCCGTTTACAGCAGAGTGGTCTGTCCGCAAAACGTCCATTGCTTGGTCTAACCCTTGACGCAGAACTACAGACATCTCCGCCACCAATGGTGCGATGAAAGAAGGATGTGGGTGGCAGAATGGAATGAAGTTGTCTTTACTGACGAGCCACACATCTGTCTGCAACACCACGATGGTCAGATTCGAGTCTGGAGACACCATGGAGAGAGGATCCCGAACAACTGCGTTATGCACCGCCACACTGGTCCTGTACCGGGTATTATGGTATGAGGAGGTATTGGATATCACTCTCGCACTCCTTTAGTACGCATTGCCGGTAATTTAAACAGCCAGCTCTACATCTTCGAGGTGTTGGAGCCAGTTGTCCTTCCTTACATTTAGGGCTTGGCCACAGCCATATTTCAACTGGATAATGCGTGACAACACGTGGCCCGCATTGTCCAAAGATTCTTCGTCAATCACCAGATTGAATTGCTTCCTTGGCCGGCTCGCTCAACCGGATCTTTCACCGATAGAAAACATGGGGTCCATGGTTGCTCAACGATTGACCCAGATTACAACCCCAGCTGCCACACCAGATTAACTTCGGCAACGTGTGGAAGCTGCTTGGTCTGCTGTACCCCAAGAATACATCCAGTCTCTTTGAATCAATGCCTAGACGTGTGGTAGCTGTGATCTCCAACAATGGCGGCTACTCTGGCTACTGA
>BMAV01006694.1:23153-41851 GCA_019973955.1 Trichonephila inaurata madagascariensis
ATGAAAGAAGGATGTGGGTGGCAGAATAGAATGAAATTGTCTTTACTGACGAGCCACACATCTGTCTGCAACACCACGATGGTCGGATTCGAGTCTGGAGACACCGTGGAGAGAGGATCCTGAACAGCTGCGTTATGCACCGCCACACTGGTCCTGCACCGGGTATTATGGTATGAGGAAGTATTGGATATCACTCTCGCACACCTCTAGTACGCATTGCCGGTACTTAAAACAGCCAGTGCTACATCTACGAGGTGTTGGAGCCAGTTGTCCTTACTTACCTTCAGGGCTTGGTCTCAGCCATATTTCAACAGGATAATGCTTGACCAGGCGTGGTACACATTGTCCAAAGGTTCTTCGTCAATCACCAGATTAAATTGCTTCTCTAGCCAGCTCGCTCTCCGGATCTTTCGCCGATGGAAAACATGTGATCCGTGATTGTTCAACGATTGACCCAGATTACACCCCCAGCTGCCACACCAGATCAACTTTGGCAACGCGTGGAAGCTGCTTGGTCTGCTGTACCTCAAGAATACATCCAAAGTCTCTTTGAATCAATGCTGAGGCGTGTGGTAGCGGTGATCTCCAACAATGGCGGCTACTCTGGCTACTGATTCTGGCAGGAACCACACTTCACAGAAGTCTATAAATTTAATCATTTGATACTTGGTCAACAAGTTATCTACAAAATAAATTTTGTTGTTCTATCTCTTGTCTTTCTTGGTGTTGCATTTACGGTACCCAGCAGTGTATATACATTAATTTATCATTTATTGACTTTTGGTAAAATAGCAAGCTTTATATGCGTACGAATTTCACATCTTTTGACATCACAGAAAAGGCAATTTTCACTTTTAACATTAAACTGAAAATACACGTTTCAAACAAAAAAAAAACAGTATTACACGTATTTAAATTATAATTCTGGAAATTCTTTTTCGTAAAAGAAAAAAGAAAAAAAGAATTTATTGTCAATCTGAAAAGTATGTAGGGCAATGGGATTGTTATAGTAAGTGTAGCAATTTTGAACGTATGTGAAACGTAATTCGAAAAGATTTTCTTGGAAATTTGATTGATCAAAACATTTACAGAAAAGAAATGAAATTAATTTATGTTAAATCTAAATCGAGTTAGAAAAGTTATATATAATGTATAATACTAACTGGGTTTACATTAATTTCTTAAGAAAAACAGAGGGATTTATATTCCATTAGAAACATTTATATCTGTGTAAGTATAATATGTTCGAAAATCAGTTCTTTAAATTTGGAAAGAAGATAATAGTAAAGAAAAAAAAGATATGTACGCTGTATAAAGTAGATTCGACTAACTTTTTTTTTTTTTGGTTACTGAATATAATATAAGCATTTTGAAATATTTTAAATAAGGATCCATAACATTAATCTTTTAAATCATACAATGTATAACACACTGAGAGAAAATTGGTCATTTTATTCATGAATAAAGTTATCTTAAAAGTTGATAAGTAAAAATGAAAACCAAATTCATTTAGGTGATATTATACGATTATTAATTATAAATTGCAAATTAAAACTGAAACGCTTATTTTACAAACATTTCGTGATTTTTCTTTAAAATGAAGCAACAGGCAGATTTCCCATTAAGTTTGATAAATTTTCTCAAACAGTAGCCACTCTGTTCAATTAATATTTCTGTCCACAGCAAACGTGCATACCTTAAACTTCCTGATTAATGAAATACCTCATTTCATTAATGAAAATATTCAACTTGAGGTTAAAAATCATTATCAAAAGAGATTACTCGGTAGAGTAGCTTCTTTTGAAAATTAGATACCTGAAGCGATAACCTATTGTATCTTTTAAGTAACGGTACTGTTTGCGGAGGAAGATATTGTTTGCACACACGCAATAGGACAATGAATCATATTTCTTCCTTTGGTGAGTTTTATGGCATTTTCATTACTTTGGTATGCAGAATTTCTTCATTTAAAACAATGGATATTTCTCTGATTGCATTAATCAACGCGGATTCTTATTCTTATACTCAAGTATGAATTTTATCAGGCTTTTAGTATCGATTTATGGAAATGAAATCGATCTTTACCATTATATATCAATTGTATTATTGAAAAAAAAAATCATGAATATGCTGAAGCGTTATCTGAAATACTGGTGAATGAAATTTTCCTTTCATACGTAGTTTCTTTCCTTATTAATAATGCAATATCTTTCAAAGAATTGAACCAGCAACGAGGATGTTGAATTATCTATATTTTTTAAATAAATTTGAAACACTTTTTAATGGAGTTTTTACTTAAAAAATTAAAGATTTTCTTTTTATTTAATATTAGCTATTTTAAGAACCAATATTTCAATGCAAAGCCCGCATTTTCTCTATCTTTCTTTTCATATTTGTTGATGCTTTATACTAGAATACCTTTAAGATGAATCGTAAAGACATATTTGAGATCATATATAAAACAAGAAATACATAAAAAAAATTTTAAGTCAATTCCTACTTAGATCAACAGAGAAAAATTTAATTTTAGCTACTTTTTATTAAATAGTTACAATTATTATAAATATAAATATTAATATCGTATTGTCATCCAAAACAATCGTGTATATAAAATTTCAGTTCAACTGAATGCTTTAAAACATGAGATCTTTTAAAGTTTTGACCCAAGTCGCCAAAATGGTCACTTAGTGTCTAAAAATGATGCCAACGTGGCTGTATTTGTAATTCTTTGAATAATTAGTTTTAATCAATTAATTTTTATTAATTATAACTAAATTACTGTATTGTCATCCAAAATAATCGTGTATATAAAATTCTAGCACAATTGAGCGTTTTAAAGTGCATTTTATTAACGATTGAAAATTCCATCAAGATAAATAAATAAATAAACAAACAAATAAATAAATAAATAGAGAGTGTGAGTTAATAGTAGGAATTGAAGAAGCATTTCTGATTGTTATAGCATTATTGACCCAGGCTATTGGCGACAGGCCCCGTAGTTTTGAACCATGGTCTAATGATTAGGATGATTTGACAGTTTTAATAAATGTGCACACTCTCTACAAGGAAGGTCTTTAGTGGCATTAGGACACGATATCGTGATTTAACAATACCGGCCCGAGTTCACGACCATTAACACTGAGTTGCCTCGGTCAAGAGAGAGTGACCAGAAAATATGCAAATTTCAAAGTAGGCCCACGTCACCGAATAATGTTAATAATTCCAAATGCGCAGTTCCCCCGTACTCGTTCAGTGGAGTATAAGAGAAGGAAATTGCAGAATAGGTATTGTCCGTGCTATTATTTCTGACATTGCAGAATTTTTTTCTTGTCTAAACACAGATAAATAGCAGGAAATCACATGTGGTTGCCAACGGAGACAGTTTCTACAGACATGAATTCATAAGGGGCATTATTATTGAATTGAGAAAATCCAGTTGTTCCATGTGTTAAATCTCCCAGCCACTTAGGCACCACCTGTGGATAAGATGGTTAAAACAAGAACATGTGGCAAGTGTGAGGGATGCTGGTGTGACCAGAGAGACAGCATGTGTGGATCGAAATATCTACCAACAAACAGAAGAGGTTCCGCAAGTTAGATCCGCCTCTGTTTGGCAGCATGTGTAGGACAAACTTGATGTTCGCATATAGACTATAACCTGTTGATCAGTTCTAATAATCTGCACTCATAGTGTCCTTCAAGAGGACTTCTTTTGAGCCCACAGTACGAATGACTCTGTTTTTATTGGTGCTGAGCTAGAGCGACGTGGAAGAGAGTGGCTTAGGGTCGTGTTTTCAAACTAAAAAGTCAGGGTGTGATATGGTCGTTCTATGGCGACCATATCTTTGATTGTCAGCGTGAATTAGAGGTGTGGGATTCTCGAAATGAATCGACATTTTAAAATTCTTAGTATGACTTTAGTAAGAATATAACTTAAATTTCTAATAAATTAGATAAACTCATATTAAGTGAGAATAAGCCAAACACACAGCTGTAGTTAAACCTGATCGCGTAACTTTGATCACTTATCTAAATAATTATATTATCCGCCAACTTTCAATTCTGATAATATTACTTCTAATATCAAATAATCAGTCCTACCTTGAATCAAGCTAAGGTTCAATCACTTCCAGAGAGACTTTTAGGCATGCGTGCAATAGTATGCACCTTGTAGTAATGGCTAGAAATCTGGTAATCTTTGATAGGCCGTCAATTCACACTTCTATCTCTTCTAAACATAACTTTCTCTAAATTACCATGCCGCTCACTAAAACTTCTGTTCTTTTAAAGGCTATCTTATTTGCATTTTACAATTGCATTTCACTTCTTGGATTTGGGTTGGAAGATTTGCCATTAATCTTGGCCGTCAAAGAACCCAGAGGTTATGTTACAGAAAAGACGCCTGAGCCCGTCACAAGGATTCTGATTATCCAATGATTGTCACCGTATACGAGTGTGGAGCCGTAGTGGTGACAAATCCATACTGGCTGTATCTGTAGAACGCCCCAACTTGCGGCAACATGACATATAATTTGAAACATCATCATGTCCGATACCTCCCGTACGATAGAATAGTACATGGATGAGAGATGTGCTACGGCTGGTCATTCCTTCCTTTGGAGAAGGGTATCCAATGCCTTTTATCAGTAGGATAATGCCATGCTGCCTACTGTAGGCATCAGCCGATGCATTCTACAAAATGTGCAGTTGCTTGTCTGACCATCATTTCTCTCTGATCTCTCTAAAATCAACTAAGTCTAGAAATTATTGAACGCTTCGGTGCCTTGCCACCAAAATGGCGAACTGTGGCTAATAGCTGAGAGGGGATAGAGAGCCATTTCTCATGACGCTATTTCTACTCTGTTTAAATCGTACTTGGAAGTGTTGCTTCGTGTATTGCTGCTTGCTGTAGATCTAATATCTACTGTGCTAACTTATTTATTATTTAATGTCATACCATTTCAAAATAAATATAACTTATTATTAATTCAATCTCTCTCTCTGTTTATCGAGTTTGTTCACTTGGCAAATTTTGGAAATGCGATTTCAGTGTTACGTAGTGTAAAAGAAAGATTCTGGAAACACCACTCACTCCTTTTTGCATAACCACATTATATGGACAACATTTGACTTTTAATTTTCGAGTTAAAATCTCAGGTTTGAAAGCAGTTGGTAAAAAATTCTAACCGTCGTCATAATGATCGTCAAAAAATATTATTTCTGTTCTAAGAGTCAAATAATATAATAAAAGAAATAATAAATTCACCTTTTCAAACTTATGAGACAGAATGATTTAAATTCATTTAAAAATTAAAGAATCAGCTTGCTGTAAACAAAAGTGAGCAAATTTATGTTACTGATTTGAAAATGTGTTTCTTGTAATTTAGCTTAGGTTTATAATACACAGTCCAGCCACATTAATGTGACCACCATGTAGTTGCGACGTCGACGTTAAAAATCAATCACAGAAGGCAGGTGGCAGCACAGTGCAGTTGAGCTTACATAAAGAGTGTGTGAAGGCTTCGAAAAACATTACAGTCGTTGGCGTAATGCAGAAACGGAGGGATTTATCCGACGTCCAAAAGGCATGATCATTGGCTTTCGGGCCAAGGGTGGAAGCATTCCCGAAACAGCTAAGTTTGTGAACTGTTCGCGTGCCGCCTTGGTAAAAGTATACCATGCATGTTAAAATGGGACTGCCCAAAATCAGCGACGTGGCAAATGTGGTGCACCACGTAGCATAGATGACAGTAATGAACGACGGCTGCAGGGGTGCGTTCGGGCGAATAGACGTGCTATCGTTGAGCAAATGACCGCCAAGATGAACCAAGGGGCTTACTAACAGTGCCTCCCAAACTACTGTTCAGCGAACGTTGCTGCGTCTATGCCTCCAAAACAGAAACCTGGTTCATGCACCTATGCTGACTGCTGTTCATAGGTAACGAAGGCTGGATTTTGCACACCAGTACCGCAACTGGACGTCTACTGAGTGGCGACAGGTAGTGTTTTACAATTAATCACATTTTATGCTCCATCGTACGAATGAACGTTGGTGCATACGGCAAGAAGCCTCTGAAAGCAAACACCCTGCTACCACTGGTGGAACGGTCCAGGCTGGAGGCGGGAGCATTATGGTCTGGGGAATGTTTTCCTGGCATTTTCTGGGTTCGCTCATCATTGTGGAAGGCACGATGGAGCAATACAAGTACGCATCTGTCCTTGTGGACCATGTCCACCCCCATATGTGCATTATTTTTGCTTAGGATGGGAGCATCTACCTGCAGGACAATGCGAAGTGTCATACTGCTGGGAGTGTACGTGCGTGGTTCGAAGAGCACCAGAATGAGTTCACCATTCTCTTCTGGCCAGCAAACTTGTAACGTGATCTATTCGGGCTTCTAAGAATTCTCTTTTTAACTGTGATATTAGTTTGAAAACCGATTTCCGTAGATAAGTTTTATGCAAATACATCTTCTATTTAAGTGCCAGTCTTTTAGTAGGCGAGGTAATGATTAAGAATTAATCGTAAGAGAAAACTCCTTGTGTCAGTGACTTCTGGCTGCATTTCGAGAAATTAAATCTAAAAGAAGGATCCACGGAACAGTGGAAGACGGCCACTTTAAAACAGAACAAGTTAGCAGGTTGCAAGCCAAATCGTACAAGAGATTAAGCCTGATAAGTGCTTCTATATATTTGATAAATAACTTCTGATTAATAATTTTTATTGCTCTTTGGGTTTATTTATTAAAGTGCATTCTCTTAGTGTTAAAAGTAGAATAAAATTAGCGATTCTAATACCATGTCTGTTTCTTCCACAAACTTTCTCACACCCGCGACCAACGGGTCGCTAAACTCACCTGACTTAAACTCAGTCAAGAATCTGTGGGATTATCTCTATCGGGTTGTTCGTGTCATGGATCCTCATCCGCGTAATCTAGCGCAGCCACGGCACTGGAGTCGACATGGCTCTACATCCAGGTGAACACCTTCAGGAATCTAGTTGACTCTCTTGCTGCAAGTCTCACAGCTGTCCGCTCTGCGAAAGGTGGTTATTCTGGCTTTTGACAGATGGTCATATTAATGTGACTGGACTGTGTATATACTTAAACGTAGTTTTATTTCAAATGAGTTTGAATTATGTTTTTATTGAAAATTTCAATATTTTTTTCTTTACTTTCTTTTTCTATTTTGTAATAGTTATTTGTATTAAAATGGAATGACTGAAAGAAGAGTGTAAAAGAAAGTCGATGAAGATGAATTCTACAAGCTCTTACAAGAATACAAAATTAAATACTAAAAAAAATGATAAAAAGAAATTAAAGGATTGAAATTGAGAGACAAATGCAATGGAAAGAGAAAAATTAGAAGAATAAATTGTTAGGCTTAAGAATTACTCAAAAGAAAGATTACAAAGAAAACTGTACGTAGGAAAAATCTTAGAACGAAAAAAAATGGTACTGGAAACCAGGAAGAAGCGCGTGATACAAAAATAATTATACGCATTTGATAAAATTCGAACACATAATCCAAACTGTTAAAAATGTCAACCTTTAAGGAAATTTTCAATAAGATTTGGACAAGAAAGGTATTAAAGGTGATAAAATGTATATAACAAGAATCGCTTGTAACAGTATATTTTGATTATGTATTGGATTACAAAAGAATTTTGTTTTAAGCTCTTGTATATTAATGCGATCAGCAATTATCTCTATTTATTTCCCATCGAATGTATTTCATAAAATGTTATTCGAAATGAATTTATCCAGCATATATAGATATAGTCCCATGAATTAGTGTAAGAAATTGAAAATTTTTTTTCGCCCAAAGCATGTAAGTTTCTTTTAATTATTGGATATTTCATATTAAGAGCATTATCATATGTACTTATTTATTAATATTATTAGGCTTTATTCATTATATTTGGCATGAATAATTTTTTTCAAACAAATTTGTTATAGTTCTAAGCTAAGTTTAAAATTTAAAAAAATAACAAAAAACAATTTTTTAAAGTTAACAGTAAGTTATATTTATTGTTGTCAATGTATTAAAATTTATTATTATTGTAATATTCTCATTCGTTCTCAAAATTATATATCGTTACTGATCGTTATTCCTTAAGGTATGTAAACCTGAGATACATGGTAATAATTAACTAAATATTCTAATTGCATTAAAATTATTTAATTATAACAGTTATTATCATAGTTTTACAAGAATTTCGCATAATTGTAATTGATTAGAAATGTATAATTAATCTCGATATGCAATGTTTTTAATACTTTGTGAAATTCAACTAAAATTTAACGTAACGAGTTCATAGAACACAATTGGTAATGTGTTAACTGCTAATTCCAGTCAAATACGGAACACAATACGGATGCTCAACGTGGGATATTTGGATATATAAAAGAAAATTATTGTTCTTAGTTATCAGTTATTCAGAATCAGTAACAATAATTTAAATGTTGCGTAGCTCGCTATTACAGTTATAAAGCAGACAGAAACGTAATTTATCCTATTTTGATTAGAATATCAATTTGAGAGTTTTAAAAAAAATTTTGAAAAAAATTAGGGTAACAATAGAATTTAATACTTTTGATTCCTTTTAGAAAGAGTATTTAATGTTTCATGAAATATATTTTAATAGAAGACTATTTATAGAATCTATAACAAGAACAATAAAAGTTCTAAGAAATAAATACATGACTGAGATTATTCTATTCCTGTATATATACACTGGTTTTCGTAAATTAAGGAAAATCACAAAAATGATGATAACTCAAAAAGTTATGCGTAGAATATTTAAAATGAAACTTATACTCAATATACAACACATAAGAAGGTATAAAAAAGAACAAAAAGAAATCACCAGAGGATAACAGTGTGATAGAAATTGACATATGTATACAATGAACAAATTGGAAGTGTCAATTTGGTGATCGTGCTGACCACTGAATTCTTTCCTGCTCAAGATGAGCATCCATGATATAAGCCCTGTGCGGTATCGCATTATCCTCCTATCACTTATTGCCCCGGCGTAAAGGCGTTCATAAGCATCCAAGACAGCAATACTCAATCTGCGACCCACCGGGCCTTTTTAAGTGGCCCGGTCATGGCCCATGGCTTTGAGAAATTCATTTATTTATGAAAATTTGGTGGGGAATTCTTTGTAAAAAAAATCAAATATATCAATTTTACTTTTGGCTGTCGATGTCGTATGGGTGCGAATTAATATTTTTCTTTCTGATTAGTGATAATAGAGAACAGTGGAATAGCGACCATTTTATCAGGGGAACTAATTTTTAACTATCTTTCATATCTTGCAGACGAAAAATATTCGAAGAAAATATATCGCTTCAAGACGATTGGGAAGTTAACTATTTTGTAGTGAAAAACAAGCATGGTTCAGTAATTGTTTGATTTGTCACAAAATTGTTGTATTTAAAAAATACCAATAAACAGGAATCGCACATTCAATGACACTTTTCTTCGAAGATCTCTTTCAAGAGGTGATGGTTAGGCTTTCTTGAATAATCTTTACAACAGCAAAAAAGTGTTTTGTCGGTGGTAATGTCACAGCGGTAACAAAGGCACCCTACGAAATTTGTTATATTATTGGTAATCATATGAGACCATTCACTGCTGCAGAAATTGTGAAAGAGTGATTCTTAAATGCTTCCAATTTACAGAAATTTAATGACAAAAATAAAAAAATATAAAAAGTAATAATTAAAAATAGCAAAATAGGAGTTTTAATGTTTTGATCCATTTCCACATTTTAAAATTTTCTATGTTATCTTGGTCTTAAACCATTACCCCCCCCCCCTGTTTCATTAATTCTCATGTTGCGACCCGCGTGAAATAGCTAACATATGTATGCGACCCGGCAGAAAAAAAGGTTGAGTACCCCTAAACCAGGATGTCTTCCCTGTAGGTGCGAAAATTAACATTTCCACGGGGAAAGACTTCAAGGTCTGTGCGTCCACTCAAAGATTTGCCACCCCAAACACACACTACATGATCCGTATGCATCTTTTTCACGGATCTGTCTTGGATGAAAATGAATTCCAGGTTCTCTCCAAATGAAAATGCGCATAGTATCGCTTTCTAGGTTGAACATGGGCTCATCCGTAAATTGGAAAGTCATCCAATGGCCACGCGTGCAGTGGACATGTTGACGTGTCCACTGCAAACATTCCCGCCTATGGCGTGATGCGAGAGGGACGCAAATAGCTGGTTGCCTTACATGAAGACCACATTCGTAAAGCGTTCGACGCACGGTTAACCTTTATACTAATCTTCCAGAGTTTGTAGCAAGAGAGGATCTGAGTACAGCTGAAGTAGTGGTTCTATTCCTTTGTGCTCATAATACAAATATCGGTCATTGACCTTTGTAGTAGCAAGTGACCGTCCCTGGTTGAACTTCCTGGATTCCGAATCCGGGGTTAGAAACTTTTGCCAAAGCCTATTAATCTCAGACAACATTCAGCCATCTAGCTACTTCTATATGACTTTGTCCAGCCTCTAGTCTCTCAATAGCTCGCCATCTCAGTTCTTCAGTCAAATAATACTTGGAGGTCATTGTTACAATTTCGGACCAAATTTCTTATCTCAGACACACAGCGACAATTGCCACCTTGTTCTGAGACATCCATCTTTATGCTCTTCGCAAATGACGTATAGCCACTATTTTGCATAATGTAATATCGTTCATCTCCTTTTACTTGCCAACATTCGAATCTCATTGAGATTGGCTTATTTTTGAGCGAGTTATTGCTATTTTTTGTAATTTATTATTAATTTATGATAACAAGTGTGTATACACAATTTCGCGTGTTTTATAAAATATCCAAAGCCCAAATATAAAAATTTATATCAAAATAAAGTTATTAATAATTCTTAAATTGAATGATCTAAGGACTAAAACAGCCGGCTGGGTAGCGTAGTTGGTTAGACGCTGGCCTTTTATGCCGAGGTTTGTGGGTTTGACCCCGGCCCAAGTTCGTGGGTTTTCCTGATGCAAAAAATCGACAGCGTCCATGTCGTATAATTATGCGGCATGTTAAAGATTCCTAGAGTGCTTGTTTGGATTGGGTGCTTTTGGCAAAATTAAATTCCTAGTTTACTTTTGCATCGTCAGACCTCAGGTGCCTCCCCTTAGAGAGAGAAAACTGACAGTCAAAATTACATTGGGGCAAAATTACTGTGATTACTCAAAAATTACTGTGATACCCACCTACACAGTGATGCACTAAAATGGAATACTAGCTCCTGGGGAATGTACCAGGTCTTCAATGGTAAGAACCAATTTGCAGCCTTATTTGAAAGAAGTAATCAAAACTTACTTTAAGATATCCGACTACGTTCGGAACCGTGATTTTAAAAAGGAGCATAAATGGATACTTTTCATGATATTTAGTGTCACTTAGATTAGAATACATGTATAAAATTGTTTTAAGGACATTAGGACAAAAAAAAACTATTTAAATACAATATTTCGGCAAAAAATTCACTTAGAATAATCTTTTTTCAAAATGTTCTCCTTTTGTGAAAAATGCTTCTATTATAATAATATTTTGCCTGTAAATAGCTCAGACCTCTGTACAGAGGCTCAACTATGATTTTTTGAAAAATTCACATTTTCAGAGTTACAACCCATTGAAATAATTATCGGGGTTATTTTCTTAAAATTTCTCCCCTCTGTTGTCGTAAAACATAGGTAAACCCACTTCTAAGTTATTTATTTCAAACATTCTCTAGTTGAGCCTCTATACAGAGGTCTGAGCTATATACAGGCAAAATATTACTATATAATAAAAGCATTTTTCACAAAAGGAGAATATTTTGAAAATGGATCATTCTATGTTCATTTTTTGTCAAAATATTGTACTTAAATCATTTTTTTATTGTAATACTATTCTTAAAACAATTTTATATACATTTTCTAATCTAAGTGACCCTAAATATCACAAATATTATCCATTTATACGCTTTTGCAAAATCACGGTTCCGAACGTAGTCGGATACCTTAAAAAAGGTTTTGGTTTAAATTTTTATTAATACAAAAAAATCACAAAATTTTTACATAAAAGCAGTATTTATAGTCGTAATTGTGATGCCATTGAAAAGTAACAAAATGTATTTGAGTTTAACTAGTTATTTTAATCGATTCAGAGTATATATTTCTCTGTTAAAATTCTAAAGTAAACTATCTGAATTTAAACAAAATACTTGAATGTATTTTTATATGCTGTTTTTAATGTTGAATATCCTATCGTCTGGATTAATTCTTAGGATCATCTTTCATGACTCGAATACATTTTCCTCCATTTTATCAACGAATTTTTGTTTAAATCAGGTATCGAATAAAAAAACTACTCTAAAAATATTCTTTTATGAATTATTTTATCCAAACGGTTTTGCTTTGTCTCCAAACCAAACGATCGAAAATTCTTTAAGAATTGAAAAGGATAAAGGATATCCTACTGAGTATAGTTTTTAAAAGATTCGATTTTCTTTTTTTTATTTCCCTAGCAAATCAATGGATCTCGCGTATGAAAAGAAAAGATATTCCCTTCTCAAATCTTTTGTTGCCATTCTCTAGTGGATATTAAGTTATTTTGGTTATATAAATAGATTCTTTATTCTTGGAAATTGATTCTTAAGAAACTGCTTTCTTTACCAGTTGCTGGTTTGTACATTGAGAAATTTTCAATCTGCCTAAATATTTAAATTAACATAACTTTTAATGTTTTACTTTCCTTTTTATAAAGTTGCTACTGACAGGAATCGATAATTTTGGCATTTAAAAAGTGTATTATAAGTGCATTTAAAAAGAAGTTTTCTTTGTGTTACGTAATATATATTTCGATCAGAATCAAATAAAACGTTTACATTTAATTTTAAACAAACGGTTAAGTTTATTAATTTCGATTGGATCGATCTGTGAAAAGCTTAATTTATTATTATTACTTAAACAGATATGTTTTGATTCATTTACAAATGTGTTTTAACCATGTGTTTGAACGTATATTATTCAATATTTAAATGTTTAATATTTTAAGTTTCAGTAATTTTAAATTTACCGTAAATTTCGGCGTATAACGCGCACTTTTAACACAAAATTAGATCGAAATTTATTGGTTTGTGTTATACTCCGGGTATAAAAAAATGATAGTTTTAAAATAATAGAAAAAATGAGCATATAAATATTACACATCTATATATTTATGCATTTATTATTATTGAAAATAGTAATAAAATCCCTGTGTACCACAAAGTATCACACGGGGCTTATAGAAGTAATTATTAATCACACATTATAAAGGAAAGAAGAAAAAATAAATACTTTTGAGGTTATGAAGGCTTACAAATATTTACAATTTCGCCGAACTTTTTAAAATCACTTCTGGTGGAAATAAATTCGAGAAGATTCGGAGGTTAATTTATATTAAGTCCCTTGATATCCAGACTTAGGATCTTTCTTTCTCTGGTAAACTTGGAACACAGAAGGAGCACATGTTCTACTAATTTCCTCGCTACCAATATTACAATCACAAAAAGATGATGGAAGTAAATTAAATTTGTTCAAGTAGCTTTTAAAGCTACCATGACCAGTGAGAAATTGGGTTATTTTGTAATTAGTATAAAAATGATGGCAGGACAGTCTTTTATTAATGGCTGGAAAAAATTTCTTTGTTAAGCTCCCTTTATTTGAAATGAGATATTCTTGGTTCCAAGACTTCACCATTCTTTCTTTTAAAATCTTCTTGTAAAATGATTTAGGAATATTAACGGCAATGACAATTTCTCACTTGGTAGCAGCCTTTTCAATCCAATCGACCCGCCTCATTTCCAATATATATGCATTTGGCCTTTTTTAAATGGTTTTTCCCTCTAACATTCACATATTCCACTATCATTTAAAATTTTCTTTGAATAGTTCATTGATGCGCAAGTTTAAAGGCTGAACTATTGGCGTTCATCCACTTAGAATAACTGCCATATCTATGTACCACTTTGTCAGAAATTTTTTCATATTTTCCATTGAATGGCATCTGAACTGTCCCAAACTAGGACTTTCTGGATTATTTAAATCACTTGGACACTGTCGTCAAAGATTGTATATCCACAATTTTACACCGTTTTCGTCAATCCATCCTTCTCGTACACATGAATGAAAACACCTTTCAGAAAATTAGATTTCGGCATAGGTTTTCTTTTAAAGTTAATCATGGTTTTTAATGAAGTACTGTCCGCTAAGTAAACTAGCACTACGTTGAAGTAAAATATTTCATGGCCTGTTGAAGATTTTGTACCTGTATATGTACTTGTTGAAGATTTTGTCATAAGTACGAGCATTGCACATGTACACATTTTAGAGTTCTTCGTAAAATGAAAAAACTTTCTTCTTTAAAAAAAACTGAAAACACACTTTTATAGTTAATCAAACTAAAAAGTAAGAAAATAATTCTTAATATAAGAATAAAATAATCATCGTGAAAATCAATGTCATTGTGGTAAAAGCGTGGGGTGCTCGATATCAATTGTTATAATTTCTTACTAGTTCTATTCCGAAATGCAGAGTTAGTGTAAAAATGTAATACAAAGCATTCCACTCTTTTACCACAATGACATTGATTTTCTCGATAATTATTTTATTCTCATATTAAGAATTATTTTTTACTTTTTAGTTCGATCAACTATAAAAACGTGTTTTTTAGTTTTTTTTTAAACTATACTTTATTTTTCATTTTTTTTAGTTCGATCAACAATTTAAGCGTGTTTTTTTTAGTTTTTTAAACTATCATTTATTCATTGATGAATTAACCTTTTTTGTTTGTAGTGTATTTGTATTAACCATGAACGTTTTCGCCTTAGGGTTGTAACTTAATCATTTAGTCGCCAATTCTGGAAATGGGATTTGGAATTAGTCGCCAAATCTGGAAATGAGAAATCATTAATCCTGATGATCCTGATCAAGACAATGAAACAAAATTATGAAATTATTGTATTGTCGTCGATTCTTGACAAGTGTGCAAAATTTCGAATTAATATGACTTATCGAGTTCAAAGATTCCGTTACATACAAGTGAAGCTAATAAAAGAGAGTTGAAAAAAGGATGCGCGTAATACGGCGAATACACCTAAAAAGTAGAAAATGCCGTTTGAAGGTATAGGCGATCGTAAAGTATACCGGAATATTAATAACTACTTGTTTAGTTTTTAGTACCAATATTTTAAAATAGCCTTTCCAGCTAAAATAATTCTCCTGAAATGATACTTAGTTGTTAATTTGTCCTTTTTAATTCTTTATCTATTCCGCTATAAGCAAGTGGGTAAAAATCCTAAAATTGTAAGAAATACGTATCGATTTTTTTTCATTGTTTGGCTTCTTAATAATTATAAATATTTGATAGGATATATTATTTTTCAGATAATGCAGAACAACGACAATTAAAAAGAGAAAAATAGTTTTATGAAGAAATAAAATTGCAAAGAAGGAACAGGTATTAGGAAAAATTATTTCGTTTGAATTTTCCTAGAAAGGAAAATATGACCTTTTAAACAAAGACGTTATAAAAAGCAAACAATTCAATTGCATTCGAAAGCACATTTTGAAATGCAATTACGCATTCGAAAAGGAATTGTGCGTTGAATTTCGTATCAGAATAATCCCGCAATAAAAATAAAGTTAAAAAATTTCCTTTAGAAATATTTTTAAATGCTTTTATTAAAAACCTATCGCGTGCAATTCTGTTGAGAAAGTCCATAGGAAGTAAGACTAGTGATTTAGCTCTTAGAATTTAACGTGACAAATGAATGTTAAATATTTTGTGTCGTTGTTACAAAACTAAAAAAATTTATAAATTTGATGATCTAAATGAGATGAAAAAATTTTATCTGAGTTTTTCATATTAAACTTGCGTTAGTGTTTAAAATTAAAAGGATATTTTCACATATGTTTTTTTAGTTAAATTTCTCGAACCTCGAATTTCTTAACCCTTTTTAAAGGGTCAAAATATTCAAGAACCTTTTTAAAGGGTTAAATATTCATTTAGAGGCATGAATGAATTCTAAAATGTTAAAATAATTTCCAAAATAAAATGAATTAAAAAATGAATTATATTCGAATATAAGCCGAACTTCTTTCCTAATGTTAATGCAAAGGAAAAATGGGTAGGGGGCTGGTAGGCATGGAATCGAAGGTGGAAAATTTCGTTGAATTGGGAATATTATACGCAATGCTCTGACGGTTAGAGCAACTATAGTTTCATATATATATTTAGAAGTTTTTATAATTGGTAAAATTAATTATTCATTTCCTATTAATTCTCATAAAGGTTATATATATATATAATTTCGTAAATATTAGATGTTGGTAAACCATTTAAACTACTTTTTTACAAAAAATTTCTCAAAAACGTGTTGAGAATTTCAGGGAGGGGGGGGGGGGGTTTGATTTGGAGGGGGGGGGGCTTAAAATCGAAAAAACAGGGTTGTTGATCAAGAAATTGATTAATTCGATTTTTAGAGTTTTCACTTTGGATAAATATGTCTCCAAAAAAATTAAATTTCTGACGTGAAATAGTTTTTAAAAGAACTTAAATGTGTAAAATATGATTGCAATTTGAAATAACGCTTGAATATACTTTAAATAATGCATACAGAATTGAAATTTATAATTTCAATTGAAAAGTCGTTGCGCAATAGAAAATCTGTTCAGAAATGCCAGAACTCAAAATACAATGCTATTAATATTTCCTCGTATAATCAGTCATCCTACATCAAGACATTTTACGTCTAAATTTGTCAATAGGAGGAAGAAACATTAAGTATATCAGTATTTGACATGGTATCAAGTTTCAAGGAAAAAATCGAGTGCATTCATAAAGTAATATAAATGCACTCAAACGAAAGGAAAACTTTTCATTCCATTACTGCCTACGCCTTATCGGTATAAATAATACGGATATATCCACAGACAGATCGGATTCTTTCATTTTTCCTGCTTGTTTAAATAAATGACGTCGTCTACACAGAATTATATATGATGTGATGAATAGTTACAAAATAAATCTGAATGGAAAAAAAGTTTCTTAGATCTGATTCATGAGTTCAGAATTCTTAACCCTGTATCTGTTCCCAAATCTATGGACTTTCAAACTACGTGTTTAATGTAATGATAGCACCATATTCATATTTATTCTGTCTTTAGGTAGTTATGTGTAAGTAATTTTTAATATTTATAGCTGTTTGTGCCCAGTAAATTGGCATATTAATTATAATTTTTTTTTTTTTGAAAATTGTAGATAAGTGATGAAGTTAGGGTTCATTTGTTTGTTAAAAGAATTGTGTTTTAATAAATTGTAGTATATTAAATTACAGTCGGACCTCCATTTTAGGAACCTCTGTTTAGTGAATTTTTTATTTTAGGAACTTTTTCCTGGAACCAAGAACATTTTACTACTCGATTAGTAAAATAACATCCAAATAACGAAGTGCATTTTCAATTTAACGAAATTTTTCTCTTGTGCTTTGATTCTTTTCCCTCCCTATTTTAAAAATACTTTTGAATATCTCAGATTATATTTCCTCTTTTAAAACATTTTATAGTGATTAATGGCCTTGAACTAGTATTACCAGGTGCGTCACTCGCCTACAGTAATAAAATAATCGTAATTTTTCAAAGAAAAAAAGTCAAATAAATTTAATAGATTTTATCAGTAATCAAATTTAAAGATGCCTGTTGTAATGTATGCTAAAAATTACTGGTTATAAAATAATGATAGTTAAAATTACTTGAAAGTTAAAAATTAAAATAATATATTTAAAATTCATTAATTTTAATTAATCTTTGAAAGTTTAGAGATACTTTTTGGACACCCTATATATTAATTGATTTTTTTAAAAAGTTGCAATATGCTGAGAACGTAAAATATGATTTAGGTTAAAATAAACAGGTAGCGAGAGCATTGGAAAAAAGAGTTAATTTAATTTAGATGTGTCAAATTATGAAAAAAGTATATAAAAAGCATGTTTATTTTTTTGTGAGAATCAATTGAATGATAGTAAAAATAAATAAGAAGCTTTCATGGTGCTTTCCTCTTCTAGCTTAAACTTCCAAACTGCTAACCATTTTGAATTCCTGAACATAATGATGTAATTTTATCACTGGTGTAACTAGCCCTGAGTGGCCTCTGTATCAGAATTCCTTGAGGGCCCTTTCGGTGACCCCTTAACATTTTAGGATTGTTTTGCTTACACATGTTGGGGCCCCTTTAGCTTGAGGGCCCCATATCATTTAAACGGTTGATACGGTGGTAACAACTCCCTTGAATTTTATGGAATATCTAATTATATATATACATATATACACAATTAGAGCCCCTTCTCTATAGTGCAGTAGTATAGGCAAATTCCAGGTGATGATTGGCTGGCCTGAAAACAATCCGCAATCTTAGTTCCTAAGGCTAAGCCAGGGGTGTCCAACCCAAAAGACCTTGCGGGCCACTTCGGAAAAACACTATAATCTCGCGGGCCGCTCATTAAGATATGTACCTTTATATCAGATTTGGAAACAAAAAAAACATATATTGGAGTGAAAATTTAAAACAGAATGAATTATTTTTATTGTTTTCATTATTTTTCATGTATACAGATATAGATAATATAATAATGTTTATATAATATAATAA
>BMAV01006694.1:58121-73847 GCA_019973955.1 Trichonephila inaurata madagascariensis
CAAACACTGTCAAGGTCCTTTTATTGCATTCCAAAGCTTTCGGAATACTTTTATGAATAGCAGTGCACAGAAAAGATCCTACTTCGGAAAGAAGTATATATACGTCCAGAAAAATGTTTTGGCAGAGCGAGACGTTTATATACGTTGGTAGCATATAAGAGGGTAAAGTAGTATCGTAGCTTTAGTGTCAAAGTACAGTATTATTGAATTCAATACATTGTTGTTGTATGGAGGGGGCACGATGAAAATGATGATTGAATATTGGGTGGCGAATATTGAAAGTTTGAGAAGCACTGGCTTACTTTTTTTAAAGAATATTTAGTTAAAGATAAATTTATTCTTTTAATGAATAAATGTTGGCTCACACAAGATATTTATTGTATGAAGTTTCAATAATATGCAGGTGGTTATCAAAAGTATGGAAACACCTCAGATTTATAAAGAATATTTTATTAGTGTGATGTAGGACTCCTTTTGGCATGCAAAACAGCTTGTATTCGCTCAAAAATCGATTCGTACATGCTGAATAGTGTTTAGAGATCATACTCTTGTGCAGGCGTTCTCAACGTGTAGCGGTCCTGTTGTACGAAAAAGTGTGAAAGATGATTCGTCAGACACTATTACTTTCTTCCACTTATCAATCGACTGGGTTTTGTGAATGTGACACCACTGCAGGCGACGTTTGGCATTAACATCTGTGACAAGTAGCTTGGGAATTGCTGCTCTACCGTAAATGTTCTGTTTATGAAGGTGCCTTCTAACTGTAATCATTGACACTGGAAAATTCAGATGCTGACTGAGCTCTGCGGCCACTTTGTTCGCTTTTTAGACATTACAATTATCTTCAATACCCGTCTCGGGTTCTTTTACTGAGCTTCTCTTTCAGTCTACTATTGCTTTGCCGAGCCTGTCTTTCCGCTCTGTGTGTGTGTGATGTTATGACTTCAGATGCCGTATGTCTAGAAACGCATAAAATTTGGGATGCTTTGGACACTGGCTCCAGCTAGACGAGCTCCCACACTTTGACCTCTTTGAAAGTGCAAGACCAACCTTTTACGCTTTAAGGTATCCGACTACGTTCGAAACCATGATTTTAAAAAAGCGCATAAATGGATAATTTTCATGATATTTAGTGTCACTTAGATTAGAATATATGTATGAAATTGTTTTAAAGACATTTTGACAAAAAAATTTATTTAAATACAATATTTTGGCAAAGAATTAACTTAGAATAACCTTTTTTCAAAATGTTCTCATTTTATAAAAAATGCTTCTTATAAATAATAATATTTTGTGTGTGTGTGCTTATATAAAGGAAAGACTTCTCCAGAGAGTCTAAACTATTTTTTTTTTGAAAAATTCACATTTTCAGAGTTACAACTAATTAAAATAATTATCGGCGTTTTTTTCTTAAAATTTCTCCCCTCTGTTGTGTCGTAGAACATGGATAAACCCACTTCTAAGTTATATATTTCAAAAATTCTAGTTGAGCCTCTGTAGAGAGGTCTGAGCTATATACAGGCAAAATATTATTATAATAGAAGTATTTTTCACAAAAGGAGAATATTTTGAAAATGGGTCATTCTATGTTTATTTTTCATCAAAATATTGTACTTACATAATTTTTTATTGCAATAATATTCTTAAAACAATTTTACATACATTTTCTAATCTATAAGTGACACTAAATATCACAAATATTATCCATCTATGCGCTTTTGCAAAATTACGGTTCCGAACGTACTCGGATATCTTAAAAAAATTTAAGACTTACTGAACTTCAATAAATCTACCACATACTACCAGAATATATATGTTTTTATTTATAAAAAAAACTGGTTGGTATTATTATATTTTCATGCTTACGAAGCGCATTCAAAAATGTTTCTTTTATTCACCGGTGTTTCATTATTTCCTGTGTGTGTGTGTGTATTTCTCTTTTTTGTATTTCTCAAATTTTTCAACATTTATTGGACTTGAAGTTTATAAATGCGCTTAGTAGTTGCAAGTTTATAATTTAAAAAAATTATAAACATTTTAAAAATGTTTATTATTTTTTAAAAGAATGATAATACAGAAAATTTGAGAATGATATTGTCTACTAGATCATACTTTGAAAATTGTCAGCATCTTAGATAATACAGTCGGACCTACATTTTACAAACTTCTATTTTGCGAACTTTTTTCTAGAACAAGTCTGAAAAGTATATTGAAAGATGAATCTCTATTTAGTGAATTTTCACATAACGACAATTTTATTGGGATTTAGCTATTTTGTTAAATAAAGATCCGACTACGTTCGATTTCATCAACTCCAAATGATTGTTTTGAAGAACAATTTATCTTTTTAACTATGAAGGAATTATATTACACTATTTTCAGAATTTTTTAAAAAAACCAGTCATTTATAAGTTCACTATTTTAATATGGATTGTATATAATTAATATTAGAATGGAGTGATTGATTGTGCATTTTGAATTCATAAACGTAATGTTAATATCCTAAGGAAAGTTCCCTTTCCTTCTGAAACCTGTATTATCATCGATTTCATTGTAACAATATGCATCAAATGCGCAAAAGATAACAAAGGTTCTTTCAGAATCACGTTTTTCATCTTATTTTTAGAAATATTTTTATGTCTACTTCATTGATTTATTTGTACGCTTTCAGAATCTAAAGAAAATATTTTTTAAAAAAGTTTTTAAATATCAGAAGAAAGATGTAATTTTGAAGAAACTATCATTCTTTTTTCTAATTCTAATGCTCTTTATTGAATTTAAATCGATGTATTAATAGAGTTTTGAAAAAAAATAGAATTTTGCGTAGGATTAAAATTTCCTTTATGAATTCAAAATGGCTAATATGCGGAATTCTAAGCAATTATTTATTTCCAACAATCTAAATGAATTGTTTTAGACAATGACTTTCTGTGACGTTATTCAAATGAATGCTTCAACAATGGAAGATTCCGAGAGAGACAAGAAATAACTTTTGCTTCCGAGTAACAGTGAATAAAGGTATTTAACTTTTATGGTCACTTAAAACTCTCGTGTTTTCCAAGTAAAGGTTCATTGGATCCACTTACAGTGAAAAGCTTATAAACTCACTGTCATATATATTTATTCTCAGTATATTCGAGCAATTAATTCACTGAATTCTATATAAGAGGTCAGAAAATTTATTTTTAATGCAAAAAGTATTTATTTTGTTTCATATGGTTGCATGCAATAATATTTGTAAATATTTTGCTGTCAAAAAATCTGTTATTATATAGCAATGTGAAGCAACACACGCAGTGACGTCTTGAGACTCTTTGAGGCCCTGGGCCCCAGTGGCGTAACGTACACCCCCGTAACCCCTGCATTACAGGAGGGGTAGATATTCTAGGAGGCCCAAAGCTTGACTGACACAAATTTGGGATCGGGGATCAAAATCTGAGTTTTCAGGGGACCCTAATATTCTCCGTTACGCCACTGCTGGGCTCAGAGAAATCTTTTCTGAGGTCCTGGGACCCTATTCAAAAGTAGGCCCTACCTGAGATCTTTAAAAGTAGACAGCATATAGCATGCATTTTCAAATACTCGTTCAAAGGTAGTTTGAAACAAATAAATGTGTTCGACTTTCAACCTCAAAAACCTAAGCACAAACCGTTTCGACCCATGGCCGCAATTCGACTAAATGAATTGAATTATTGCTTATGGTATTACGCGTAGGCTTAGACATTGACAACGGTCATCACATAATAATAGTCTTACCACTTTTTCTAATTTTGCAGTTTGAAACTCCATGATTTTCGGAGAGTATGTACGGGAATAATATTTGACCATTAAAACTATCTAGATCATGATTGATAAAAACACAGTCGAGAACGAAACGAGGACCCATGCCTTAAGACGTCACTGAACACGAGGACAAATGGCGATGGACCTGGTAATTTTAAGCCATGAACGAGGACTACACATGAGCTTGCATGCACCTATATTAACCTTCCCACCACGACAATGGGAGGACCTTGAACGTCGATAGATATAATTTGCATCAGCCTCTGTACTCGGCGGCTCTTCAGAGGCTCTAGGTCTCGAACCTGTGACTCGATAATGCCGGCTACGAGTTCATGTGACTGACTGCTTGGTTACAGTGGTCCCTGCCCTTGGTAAAATATTGATCTTTGTTTCTAAAAGCGTGATCTAATTTTGATCTTCATGTATAAATATTGATGACCTTGTGAAGATTGTAGTTTCTTAAAAAGCTGAGTTAAAGAACTCTTTTTATACATATTATAATTTTGAAATACTAGGTGTGACAATTAAATTCCCGGATTGCACATGCACTAAAGTGTTAGCCTTGGTGTGGAGGAGTGTGAATGCAATGTAGTTGATCTTGATGCTTGCAGAGTAGGTGACACACGTTATTTTGTCCCGCTATCTATAGTTTAGTTTTTTTCCCATTCTAGTTTGAGTAATACGTTGTTGTGTCGAAGTGCTGCGATCATAAGCTTAAAAATCAAGCAGCGCATAAATTTGAAATTCCTCGTGAAATTAAAAAATAAACTCTAACTGAAGGTTTTTGGTTATAAAAAGAGGTGTTTAGAGGTAATCGCATGCCACGTAGTTAAAATTTTGAAAGGAACAAACGATTTTCGGAAAGTCGGGAGGTTTTTAAAGATGATGAAAGTTCTGGTCAATCTGTGACATCAAGAATTAACGAAAACATTAAGAAAATTAATGAAAGCTTGAGTAAATACTGGCGTTTGAGTATTTGAATGATGTCAGATATTACGAAAATTGACACAAAGACAATAAGAAAAATTTTAAACGAGTATTTGCATATGACGAAAGTTTGAACAAAACTAGTACCAAAAAATCTGACATGCGAGCAAAAAATGAACAGGAAATATATTTTCTCTGATATCATGGAATGCTTCACAAAAGATCCCGAACTGATTGAAAAAGTCATCACATGTGATGAAACGTGGAATTTTCAGTACGATCCAGAAACTAAATGACAATCCATGAAGTTGAAGACCTCCACATCGCCTAAGGCAAAAATAGCTCGAAT
The DNA here is from genome assembly GCA_019973955.1 of Trichonephila inaurata madagascariensis. Lineage (NCBI taxonomy): Eukaryota > Metazoa > Arthropoda > Arachnida > Araneae > Nephilidae > Trichonephila > Trichonephila inaurata. The sequence continues at coordinate 63,181 of BMAV01006694.1, forward strand.
GAGCAAGTTCAGACTGAAGGTCATGCTCATCGGTCCTTTTTTTATATTGATGGTATTATCGCATTTGAATAGGTACCTCAGCGCCAAACGACAAACCAGAAGTACTCCATTGATGTCCTGATACAGCAAAGAGAAAGAGTTAGGAAGAAATGACCAGATATGTGGAGCAAAGGAACGTGGATATTTCACCAAGACAACGCCCCGGCGCACAATGTTGTTCTCTGTGAAACAGTTCTTGGTGTACAAACGGATTACTGTGCTCGAGCATCCACCGTACTCACCAGATTTCACACCATGCTACTTCTACATGTTTCCAAAAGTCAAAAAAGGCATTGAATGGAACACATTTTCTGTCTGCAGAAAATGTGCAGGCAAAAACGGAAAAATTACTGAAGAAGGTGACACCTAATGAGTTGTAACACTGCTTTGGCCAGGGGAAAACTTGTTGCAGAAATAAATAAAGTAACGTATATTTTTTTTCAATCAAGCTGATTTTCAAGACTAGTCCGGTTATTTAGTTGTCCTACTTTGCATATATCAAACTGCATGGTAAAGGCTTAATTGAAGCATTGCTGCAATTAATTGAATATTTATTGCTTTAAACTAATAACTAATGTTTACAGAATATTTTTTCTCTCTATCAATTATTTATCGAATTAACTTATAAAATTAAATAAAACATTGTTAATTTACTCGTCTTTTTAAACTTTAGAATAATTAAAATTAACAAGTAGTATAAATATTTTTTAAAGTCAATTTCTACCTCGTTAGAAAACGTATTGGCTCCATCTGTTGCAACCAGTTGTAACTCCGACAAAGATAATGCGGAAAAAATTTATAAAATTAAAAAATACAATTGCATTAATGAATTAATATTTGAAAAAACTGTCTTAACAACCAATGTCATCCACTACAAGTTTTAAAAAATGTATTTGAACTTGAATGAAAGAATAGAAAGTATTTTACAAACGCGATTGAAAATTTGAACAAGATATATATATATATATATATATATAAATATATGTGCAAGGTGGTCCCGAATTCATGGTACAAACTTTAAGGGTAGATATGAGACATTGCAACAATCATTTATTGTATGGGAATGTATGGGCTCAAATGACGCGGTGAGGTGCAAACAGGGGATATAAAAGTATAGAGAAATGGAGTCATGGGTTGGTTGTTTTGCCAGTAGGGGGTGGTAGATGCTTAGCCGCCATTCAAACTGATGCATCTCAGTAGAGAAAAACGCCATTAACAATTGAGCTGATGTCTACTGTGGAAGACCTTACGTAATTCGAAAAAGTAGACGTGCATTACATGTACGGTCGTGCATATGGTAACAGCAGAGCTGCACTACGAATGTATCAAACGCAGTTTCCTGATCGATGAATACTGAATCGTAGAATTTTTCACCTGCTACATCGTCGCTTTCATTAAACAAGTTCGTTTTACGTCACCAGACATGATGATGGTAGACGAAGGGCTGTACTTGACTTAACCCTTTATCTACCGACGGTACTTACCACGACAAGTACCACTCACTTTAAAATAACATAGAAAAACCAATTTTACGAATATTCTGACATACTTAGCAGGAATATTCTTTGAAATCCTCTCTTCCAAGATATATGGCAGCATGGGTTCTATGATGAATATTTTAGCGGGGAAGGCGAATAGTTTTATAGCAGAAATTGCGTTTTCAGCGGATTGCAAAGATTATCATTTTTGTCCCAAAAAAAAGTTAATGTCAAAATTTAAGTGCCTTATTTTTTATTTTTTTGAACGTTAATGAGGACCTTAGAAAACGATTTGACTTTTTATTTTAAGTGAACAGTGTATATAGTTAAGTTTACAGTGGAATATCTTTAATTAATTAATTAGCTCTAACGGATTAAATTTCCCATAGTTGAGTATTTTGTTTATATATATCCCTTAATTTTCAATTTAGTGATCCAAAAAAAGAATATTGCCGGAAAAAAACTGCAGTAAATCATAATGCGGTAGATAAAGGGTTAATGGTGAATGTTCTCTTATTTTTCTGGAACAGGTGTTACCAGAACTTCAGCAGAACATTCCGATCACCATTCGTAACCGCAAGTGTGGTTTCAGCAGGATGGGGAGCCAGCCCACTTCTGTGCTGATGAGCGCACGTACCTGAATGCCACGTTTGAGGCGCGATAGATTGGTAGTGGTGAACCAGTCCCTTGGCTTACTGATTTATCGAGGCTCGATTACTTTTTATGGGGATATTTTAAGAATTTTGTTTATGCAACTCCACTCGACTCATATGAGGATCTCTTGCTTGAGTATCCGAAGCTGCTTTACGTGCAATGTTATCAGATCGTGCGATTTTTCGCGAATTTTGCTCTTTTAAAAACTCTCTGCTACTTTTTTTTATCCTATTGCTACTTTGTGAATTTTACACTACTTCACTTGATGGTCCGCTACTTTTTGCTACTTTTAATCACACATAAAAGTATTGGAAAGAGTTCGAAAAAATGACTTATTTGGGACAAATCACCCCCCAAAAAAAATTGGTGACTTTAGTTTCCAATGAATACATGGGGAAACTCCGAAACGACACGGAATGCTGCAGGAAGTTAATTTTGGATATGTATTTTGAATAAACTGACAAGCAAAAGTAAAATTTCTCCAGAATCTACAAAAGAAATCTATCAAAGATGTTATAATTTTTTCAAGACTTCATATGTGGGCAGCTTATAAACCTAATCCTTTTTAATTATATAACTTTAAAAAAAGATAAATAATTTTTCCGCTGATATTTTTTTAAAATTGAAATCGTCCTTTTTATGATTTGTCTTTAGAATTGGCAGACCAATCTGAATAGGATGTACTGGAGAATCAATGGAGACAAATCTTTAAAATACAGTTGAAAAATGTTTTTCCTTCCGAATATGAGCTTTTAAATGATGGAGCATTATTTTGTTGTCAAATTTTTAATATAAAAGACGTAGTTGGAAGTCCGTTTTAAAGAGATTTATCTACATTTGCTTTAAAGCTTTACAGCCTACTCATAAGTAATGTCACTGTGGAAAGAGTATTTTCGAAAGCGACGTCACAAAGAAAAAAAACTAAGGAATCGAATGTACCTTGAACTGTTTGATTCAATTCTCAGAATCAAAATGACTGGGGAAGAACGAGGGACTTGCTGCAATGATTTTATTTCATCGCCACAAATGCTTCAATATAATTCGGAAATTTAAGAAAGACACAGCAGATCACACAATGTTGAGCAGGAAGATTTTGAGTGTATTTTAAATAATTAAAGTATCTTAAGAAAGTTTTTAAAAAAGTTTTACAAAATTGCCAAATAAAAAAAATTATATTAATGAATTGGAAGTAAAAATCGATTCGCTACTTTTTTCACCTCTTCGTGCTACTTTGCAGCATAAGTTTCTGGCAAGTCTGTTCATGTGTGCTTGAAATACCTGGTATCTTTGAACGTGTACGCCAATCGCTCCACCGACGCTGCGAAGCATGTATCGCTATTGGTGGGTGTGTGAGTGAATATTAACGTCGCACTGTTTTAGCTACACGAGGGTTTTGGCGACAGACCACGTAATTTTGAACCATGGTCAAGTGACGTGGACGACACCTGAGCTGGCACCCCCCTCTTCTAACTACCACACCAACGGGAGGACGTTTCAGCTCTCGATTGATTTAATGTTTATCGCTGCCCTACACGGCGGGTCTTTAGTGGTACTGGGTTCGAACTCATGACATGCCTGCCATGATCCGATACCTTGACCAATGGGCTACCGCAGCCCCTATCGCTACTGGTGGACGCAATTTTGAACAGTTATTGTAATCATTACATTTGCCAACGATGCTTTGAATAAAAACTTTGTCTTTCCTTCCGTCTCTTATTTATTATTTTATTTATTTATTTTTTTGTGTGTGTTTGTGCCTTACCGCGTCACTTGAGCCTGTAACGGCGTGGCATATATTGCACTAGGAGGCTTCACACATAGCACACGATAGACTAGAGAGGGCGAGTGATGTGTTTTGAAGAAAATAATAAATACGGTAAATCCGGTTAATTTGAGTAATGATCAATATAACAACAAGACGATCTTACAAGCCCATACATTCCTGTACAATAAATGATTGTTACAATGTCCTGTGCCTACCTTTAAAGTTTGTACCATGAATTCGGGACCACCTTGTATATATATATAGAGAGAGAGAGAATTAAAAGTAGGAATTGAGAGAAAAATAGAACGTAAAATTTAGATCAAAGGCAATAGTTTTGAAAACTATTCTCGAAAAATTTGAAAAACAAGCTTCCTAGTGAGAATATAAGAATTTTATGGCATACACAATAAGAATGTAACACTTAATGAAATACGTAAAAACAATACATGAAGGAATATTTTTAGGTGGAAGAGGGAAACTCAATTTGGATTTAAATTCGTAAAAAAAAAGAACTTATTCTCGATAGTGGGTGTAAATTGCAAAGTTTTTAAGGTATGTCTCTGTTCAATAATCTGTTAATGAGATTTGTAGAAAATATAATACGTGAACTTCAATTGCAGTAATCTATAAAGGTTTCTCGAAGGATATCTTTCTGAATCAATATTAATACAGTAAGTGAAAATACATACTACTCAAATCTTTATAAAAATCCGTCAGTGTTCTAAAAAAATAAAATCCTGATGCAGTCTGATTCCACATAAATGTTTGATTGATTATTTTGTTTGAATAAATACATTAACACAAAAGATAAAAAATTTCTGAAATCTTATCTTTTGAATGAAATTATTTATATTTTTAATCTAAAAAAAGGAAAATTTCTTCTGACAAACGTTTCACCATTTTTCGAACTTCATATTACTTAAAATGATTTTCATATTAAGATTCATTGAGTTAAAATATCTTTAACATTTTCGTGGGCAGTGGCTAATAGGTCTAACCACATATTAAGAATTTTTTCTCCAGGCGGGTGGTGGATATTTAGTTTATCCACATGCGTTAATTGAAGCTAAAACGCATAAAAATCAATACAGATGGCAGCACGGTACCTTTTTTTGCATTTCATGTCCTCTGATGGGTAGTTAAAAACAGTTTTTCTCGGTGTAAATCTACAAATTGTATTTTGATTACTATAAATAAAATTTCTGATCTTTGAAAAAAATTTCGATTTGTGTCTTAAATATACTTTTCTCTCAACTGAATGAATTAAGCAATTGTGCAATTAAAAAAAGGTTTTATTTAGGTTTTTGGAAAGCTTTTAAATGTGGATAGAGGCTCTATCCACTGCCCACATAGAAAAGAAAAAAGACCTTAAAATTTTCGTTCTTCCTTCACTTGAGAGAGTCAAAACGAAAGGTGATCTGTACAGGAGATTCTTTCTTTGGATTACCAGAAAAGACGTTCATCGTTCTCAATGGCCGTGTTGGCCCTATAATGTACCATTGAGCTTTCGAGCAAATGGTCCTACTTGCTTTGAAAAGTTTCACAGTAAATAGCTCATCAAATTTGTGAAATAACTAATTTACATCCTCAAAAATATTACTTCATTTCTAACTTTTCATACTAAAATTAAATAAAATATAATATGTGGATATATACCACTTTCTATGTATATTTTAGTAAGTATTCTACTAAGCGCAATTATTCTATTATTATTTAATTACACTTATGCTTTGTATTTAATTGTTATTGAAATAGTTATTAGCATAAATGTTAATTTTTCATAAAAAGTTTATTGTCATATGATTCATTTTTTCTGTCCTTAAAAGTAAGTTAAATGTCTTAAGTGCGCAGTGGTTATAACGTCTAGTCCAGGAAAAAAAACCTTGATAGGATATTTTTTTGTGACTAAATAATGTTTATAGAAGATGAGAACATGACATTTATCAAGTACTTTATCACAGAAAAGTATATTTTAGCTTTGTGCCCGTTAAAGGGTTAAAAGCATAAAAAAAATGTGGATGAAGAATTAATATTCTTAATTAAAATTAATTTTTGTATTCTTTATTAGTTTTGCTATAAATAAGATATTTTTAGACAGCTGATGCATTACATCTAACTAGTAATGGAATAAAAAGTTGTGTAATTTATCAAACTATAACCTCCTACGTTCTTCGCAAATATTTTGGATCTGGGCGTAACACAAGCGCTCGCTTTGAAGCGTTTGATCATTAATGAATATTTTAATAGGACTGGTACTATTTGAGACTATTACTTTAAAAGCGTTACTAATTACTCATTAAATAATTAATAAACTTACTCAGCATTATTGTCAATGCTTTCCAATGAGTAAAATAGATTTAATAGACTTTTCTCTTACAGAAGGAGTATAAATGAAAATCACATCCTCTATTGACTCTGTGTTGAATATTTTTCAATTCCTACGATTAGCTCCTACTATTACTGTATATATTTATTTATTTATCTTGGTGAAATTTTTAATCGTTAATAAAATACATTTTAAAGCGCTCAATTGAGCTGAAATTTTATATACACGATTATTTTGGATATCAATACAATAATTTAGTTATAATTAATAAAAATTAATTGATTAAAACTAATTATTAAAAGAATTACAAATTCAGCCTCGTTGGCATTATTTTTGGCGACATAGCGACCATTTTCGCGACTTGTGTTAAAACTTGAAAAGGTTTTTGCTCACATTTTAAAGCTTCCAGTTGAACTAAAATTTTATGTACACGGTTGTTTTGGATGACAATACGATACTTTAACAAATAGTAAAAAAAACTTTTTAAGCCAATTACAAATCAACAAAGAAAAATTTTATTTTAGCTACTTTTTATTGAATAATTACAATTAATATAAATATGTATATATATATGACAGAATCACAACATTAAGGGGTAATTAATTTTTATTACTTATCATTAAAGTATCGTATTGTCATCCAAAAATTCGTGTACATAAAATTTTAGTTCAACTGAATGCTTTAAAATGTGAGGAAAAAAACCTTTTCAAGTTGTGACACAAGTCGCCAAAAATGATGCCAACGTGGCTGTATTTGTAATTCTTTAAATAATTAGTTTTAATCAATTAATTTTTATTAATTATAATTAAATTGTATTGTCATCCAAAATAATCAGGTATATAAAATTTCAGCTCAATTGAGCGCTTTAAAATGTATTTTATTAACGATTGAAAACTCCCCAAGATAAATAAATAAATATAGAGAGAGTGCGAGCTAATAGTAGGAATTGAATGATAATTAATAAAAATTAATTGCTACTTAATGTTGTGATTCTGTCATATGTATATACATATTTATATAAATTGCAACTATTTAATAAAAAGTAACTAAAATAAAAAATTTTGTTGATCTAAGTAGGAATTGAGACTTAATTTTTTTTTTTGTATTACTGGTTTTTAATTAATTTTTGAAGGTGTTGCCAAACTTTTTGGACACCCTTTGCAATATTTTAGTATTATTTTTGTTTTATATATAATACTGTATTTACTTGAACCTAAGCCGCACTTTTTTCACAGTGTTAATGCTACCTAAAATCATGTGTGGCTTAGAATTGGAGGGAAATTTTTTTGTTGGGATTAGAACAATTGGACGATTAGAACAATTACAAGTACATGTATGTATTTGAAAGTTTATAATACTGGGGTAAAATAAAAAATTATTTATTTCTGAGTTGTTCTCATCTTAAATTTATTTTAATTTCGTAAAATTTAAGATGGATAAGCCCTTTTTAAACTATTTTTCCTTTTTCGCAAAAACTTGTTGATAATTTGGGGTGCGGCTTAGAATCGACGGTGGCTTAGATTCGTATAAATACGGTATTATATTTCAATATTTAAAATTTTATAAATAATTTACAAGTTAGTGATACATTTTGGAAAAATGCATCATTTGTTAATGAATAAAGTATTTCACCCTTATTTTAAATAATTCTTTAAATAAATTTTTTAAAACTTTTGTTAATTTACAAGTTACACAGTTTGTATCCTTTTATTTTCTATATGTGCAATATACTTTTGGAATGAATTCTTTGGAAATATATCAGTTGCGTAGAAATAAAATAGCGAGAGTGTTCTATTAGAACATGCACTTTCTTTTTTTTTAATAAATTACAATATCTGCTTTTCTGTACATTATTTTCTTGGTTACTTTTTATTTTGAAATTACTGATAAAATAGATTTCATGTGTGTGTGTACAATTTTAAAAACGGTAAGATATGTAAATTAATTAAAAATGAAAGAATATAGAGAAATTCTTTATTTTAAATTCCTAACTTTTTTTATTCAATTCCTACTATTAGCTAACACTCTCTCTCTATATATATTTATTTATTTAACTTGGTGGAATTTTCAATCGTTAATAAAATACATTTTAAAGCGCTCCATTGAGCTGAAATTTTATACACATGATTATTTTGGATGAGAATATAGTACTTTCATTATAATTAATAAAAATTAATTGATTAAAACTAATTATTCAAAGAATTACAAATTCAGCCACGTTGGCATTATTTTTGGCGACTTGTGTCAAAACTTTAAAAGATTTTCTTTCTCACGTTTTAAAGCATTCAGTTGAACTGAAATTTTATTTACACGATTGTTGTGGATAACAATACGATACTTTAATGATAATTGCTAAAAATCAATTACCACTTAATGTAATGATTCTGTCATATGTATATACATATGTATATTAATTGTAACTATTTAATAAAAAGTAGCTGAAATAAAATTTTTCTTTGTTGATCTAAGTAGGAATTGACGTAATTTTTTTTTATATTACTTGTTAAAAGTGTCCTTTTAACTAACAAAATTTGATCAGCTAATTAAAATCATCAAAAGATTCTTGCATGGAAATTTATGTATGAAGTTGTATTGATTTATTTTCTATTATAACTTTTTCGCATAACTGACTCCTGTCGTAATATATGATATCACTTTATCGTTTATGACATAGTATTATCATTTATTATATAATGATGTGACAAGGGTCAAAAGGTTTACCTGATATGGGGGAATATCAGCTTAATATATCAATTACCGCAGAAGTATTTCGCTTCCTCTCTGAGGTGAATTTCTTTCTGAATATCTTCCTTAATAGTTATTTGTCGTATCTGGATCGAGATATAACATGGAATTCTTTAATAGATCGCATCACAGACTTCATTAATTGACTTGGTAATTTCTGATTTAAGAGATATATAATTATTTTTATATCATTTTCGGTTCTTTTCCTCTTAAAATTTTAATCATATTTTGTATTAGTTTTGGGTTCCATTATATATTCAGCACAGAATTAAACATGAATTTTTTAGTGTCTTGAAAATGCAGTTCAGTTTTTTTTTGTCCAAAGTGTATATTCAAGTACCTTAATTTAAATATTTTAATTGGTTTTAGGAATCTGACAACGTTCGGAACCGCGTGAATTTGCTAAAGCGTATGAATGAATAATCTTTTTGATGTTTTGTGTCACTTTGCCGCATCCCGTCGACTATGGATGTTGGTGAATTCGAATAAAGATCTGCCATTTTAACAACTAACACAAATTTATTGACTATATCATTTAATAGCTTTAATTTACTTAATTGAGAATGCATTTAAATCACTAAACCCTAGGAGCAATCAACTTTGATCAATTAAATATTAGAAATAAGATCACTTATCTTTTCTCTTGAGTACTTTTCTCTTCAATACTCTTAAAAAATCTTCCACTTGACTTAACTGTACGACCTCCGGTCGCTAACGCAATGTTCTCTTCTATCTGAACTGTCAAGCATCATTTCGCCTACTCTACAACTAACACAAATTACAAATTGCAACTCTACAAATTACAAAGGAGCTCAACTTAACTCGGTAACAAATATATCTCTCACAACATTACGAAGGGAACTTAAATTGATTAGGCTTGAAAGTCGACGAAAAACACAAAAACCCTATTTGTCAGCTTCAGATAAAAAAAACAGTTGTTATGATTGGGCTAAAGAATACAAAATCTAGGACCAAGAAAAGTGGAAAAAAGTTGTATGGACCGATGATAGCCGTTTTACTTTTTTTCAGATGATGGCAGATAAAAAATTCATTGCGAACAACATCAAGCTCTTCATGCAGATCGCATACAACCAGTCGTGCAGGCTGAAGGAAAATGATTAATGATCTAGAGCAGGGATGGTGAACCAGTGGCACACGTGCCATCAATGGCACACGACACAATATTTTGAGCACGCCAGCGATGAAAATAGTTTGCATTTTATTTCAAAATAACATAATTCACTATGAAATATTACGAACAATGGCGAGTGATCAATCGCGGGGTGGCGGGGAGCACACTCGTTTGTTATTGACACAAAGTTATTGCCTTAGTTACGTCTTGGACTCAGTGGCGTAACGTACACCCTCGCCCTCCAAAAGTCGACTTTGCAGGGGGGGCTAATATTCTCCGCTACGCCACTACTTGAACTACAGTTGCTTTTGATGCAAAATTTGTCTACGCATAGCATAGTCAATTTCGTCAACATAACTGTATTTTAAAATTTATTTGTGTTGTATTTACGATTTTTAACTGTTATTTAATATGGCTAGTTTAGCAAAAGAACAAAAAGTGCAAGATAGCAAATGTAGCAGAGAATTTCAACTTTGGTGAATCTAGAAATATGGCATCATTAGTAAAGGGGCGACAAGGGGGGGGGGG
>BMAV01006694.1:73947-85646 GCA_019973955.1 Trichonephila inaurata madagascariensis
CCCCCCCCCCCCCCCCCCCCCCCCCCCCCCCCCCCTACTTATGAATTTTAAGTTCTGGAATAGTGGTATGCAGAACATCGTCTGTAAAATGGCATTTTGAGACAAATCACAAATCGTCTTGTCAAAAAAAAAATGATCCACAGCAAAAATAATCAATTATTTAGAAACCGTTTGGCAGATGACTCAAATTCAGCATGCATTCTACTTTAAGTAACATCTTATAATCCTAATGTAAGTTATTTGTCATCCACAATCTGCAACAACAGAAGTCATACTAATGTTACTTTAATTTGAATTAAATTCATAAATAAAACATTTATTACAGTGCACAAAAGGTATTTTTTCGAATTAAATAGAGTTATGAGTTGTTAGTACTTAGTTATGTATTATTTTCCCAATAATCACAAGTCAAAATTATTTGACGACACGTCTATACCTCATAACACACTTCTTGAGAAAAAATGGCACGTTGATCCATAAAGGTTTGCCACTTATGATCTAGGGCGCATTTGGTTCAAAGAGGTTCGGTCTCTTTATCACTATAAAGGGTAACAAAACTGGAAATGAGTACTTATCTCATGTAGAAAATGTTGTTAAACCATTAACGAGTGAATGGTTTCCAGATGATGAAGGAATGTATCAGGACGACAATGCTACTCCCCATCACGCCAAAACTGTACAGACCTAGTCTCATCATAAACTTGATGTATTTCATCAACTGAAATGACCATAAGAAAGTCCAGATATCAGTGTAATCGAAAATCTGTGGGATGAACTGGAAAGGCAATTAAGACAGATGAATAACCTTCCAACAAATGTCAAAGAACTTGAAATATCTTTTCATACAGCTGTGACGAGGCTTTACGTGACTTTCAACTAATAATCCTCTTGGGTAATCTTTGGGCCAGTAATCGCGTTATTTCACAGCCATCCCTCTCAAGAAGAAACCATGAGATGCAGATTAGCTAGTGCATATATATAGTTAAAGTTTAATAATCATAAATTAGAAGGAGAAGGAGCGGAATCACTGAAAGCTGTGTTAATACGGTAAGAATTGGAATTACGCCGCGTGTCTAAAGGACGGCTTTTAGCTACTAGAATAAGTTAGTGAATTTAGGAGTATTAAGATACGATTTATTAAGTTAAGGTATTCGGATTTAGTACGCTTATTCACATAAGGTCTGGCGCTCTCTTTATATCACTCCAAAAGTTCCCTTTATAGATTGCTTGTTCTGGAATATTGTCTTTGATAATAATAAATTTGATTTACCATGGTTAGTATTGGTCATCCATCCTTCCCTCCTACAGATTTAGGTCCAATAGATTATGAGGAAACGTCCCCAGGGGTAAGGCCTTTACACAGCATGGTCTGAAATCCCTGCAGATACATGTCAAAAGCGTATTACATAAGTACCACGACGAGTTAATGCTCTGTACGAAGCAAAAGACGGAAACATCAAATATTACATGAGGTGGCAAGTCATTTGGCCAGGATGCTTATTACCGAAACTATTTCAATTTATATTCTTATTTAATTCCTTCTATTAGTTCTCTCTCTCTCACTCTCTCTCTCTCTCTCTCTCTCTCTATATATATATATCTTGTTCAAATTTTCAATCGTTAATAGAATTCTATTCATTCGTTTAGGTTTAAATACATTTGTAGTGGATGACATTTGATGCTAATACAGTTTTTTCAAATATTAATACATTAATTAAATTAAAAAATGAATAAATAGTAACAAACAAAAATAATAGTCCAACAGCATATAAAGAAGGGAAAATCGTTCGTTTTTTCCAGTAGCGGAATGGATAGCTCGCTGGACTTCTAATCCAAAGGTCCTCAGTTCGAATCCCACATGATATGACCTAATTTCTGAGAGCGGGATATTTTATTTTATTAGAATAGTTAAATTTAATTAATGAATAAATAGTAAGAAAAACAAACAAAAAAATAATCTAACACCATATACAGAAAGGAAAATGGAAAATTAATTTTTTTGTCACTTAATATTGTGATTCTGTCATATGTATATGCATATTTATATTAATTGTAACTATTTTATAAAAAGTAACTAAAATAAATTTTTCTTTGTTGACTTAAGTAGGCATTGACTTAAAGAATTCTTTTTTTATTTTACTTGTTTTATTTTACTCTTATTCTATATTTCTATTTATTATTTCTTACTTTAAATTTTTCATTTTATATTTTAATTTATGTCATTTATAATTATTTTTTTTCTTACATTGAAAGTATTGCCCTTTTGTCGAAATTTCGAATTTTTTCTTTTCTCTTTTTTGGCGAATTAATTTGAGATGTTAAACTTCTTTGAATATTTTATTTAACTACATATCAGAAGAATGAAACTGTTTTTTAAGTAAACAATATATTTGTTAAAGTAAAAAAGTGCAATTTAAATCTTCATTATTATATTAAACGTAACTATATACTTTCCTAATAATTTTCAGTTTTGAGCATTACCAAATATTTCTGCTGATAAAAAGTCTTCGGTAAACCCAATTCAATTCCAAGCAATCGATTTCTCGTTAGTTAATCGACAGTACAACTTATCTTGTCACAGCTGAATCGATGATAATGAAAGAAAGCTGATAGAGAAAAAAAAGTTTCTTGGAATTAATTATTTTCCGATAAGGGCAATAGTTTTCAAGAAGATGTTTGTCATTTCTCTTTTCTTAAAAATGAGAGGCGTAATTTCTTTGTAATTAGCTTTCCATTCTTATGAATTCATAATCATATAGATATAAAATTTTATTTTCAACTAATTAATATATTAGGCTGAATTTTAATTACATTCCAACAAGTTTGGATGGAATTTGTGATAACTCCCACTAGGGAAAGCCATCTCTTCATCTACTCGACATAGATTTGTAGGAGGTAAGGAGATTGATGACCCAAGCTAACCATAATAAAACCAATTTATTATTATCAAATATAATAATCAAAGACAATCTTACTCTAGGGGAGAAATCAAGAGCGATATATCGCAGCTCTAAATCTTATGTGAATAAGTGCCTGAAATCCTAACCGCTTAACTTAAAGTAAAGTTATCCTATGAATCCTAACTTCCTTATTGCATTTGAATAGCTAAAACCCGATCTGTAATTACGCGTCTAAGTTCAGATCCTTACCATAACCGCACTGCGCTCAGCTCTAAACCTCCACTATAGGTCTGCTAACTAATCTCCATATAAAGGTTTCTTCTTGAGAGGGTTGGCTGTGAAATAACTCAATTGATGGCCTCAAAGATTCCCCAAGAGGATTAGTAGAAAAAACTTCGTAAAGCCTCGTCATAAATTACATATTCATTATTAACCAAATTGTGTTTTTTATCATTAATTGTCTCTTTGTATTTTCATTTGTGTTGTACTTAGCGTAAAATCCGGAGTATAACACGCACCTATATTTTCAAGTTGCAATTTTTAATTTTTAGGTATATTCGCCGTTTAACGCTCACTCTTTTTTTAACGCCCTTTAATAAGCTTCACTTGTATAAAACGGAATCTTTGAACTCAACTTTTGCCCACTTTAAAAGGTCAGATTAATTCGAAATTTTACTCACTGGTTCAGGACCGATGACAATATAAACATTTAATAATTTTGTTCCCTTGTCCTGCTCAGGATCATCAGAACTAACGATTTTCCATTTTCGGATCTCATACCGCATCTGGCGACTAATTCCAGATCCTATTTCCAGATTTGGTGATTAAAAGATTAAGTTATACAACTTAGTTCAATTAATTATAAAAGGTTGCTTTTCATTTGTTTTTTAACTGTAACTTATTACAAAGAAACCTGAAATGAACGTGCCCGATGCTCTTATGCTTTTAAGTCATTTAGTAGAGGTATTATTCCAAGACTTAGAAAAAACAGTATACTTCTAGAACTGCAAACCTTCATAAGGAATGACATTTCTTTTAAATAAACAGTATTTTAATATATGTAGAAGTCTAATTTGTGTTTCTTTGCTCACCTCTTTTTATTTTTAAACCTCTCATTTTTACACTCGGAGTATAACCACACACCCGTAAATTTCAATCTTATTTTTTGTGTTAAAAGTGCGCGTTATACGCTGGATTTTACGGTAATTTCTATTCTGTTCTTATTAATAGGCATTTTTCAATTCCAACTATTAGCTCACTCTCTCTATATATTTATTTATCTCGGTGGAATTTTCAATCTTTAATAAAATACATTTTAAAGCGCTCAACTGAGCTGAAATTTTATATACATGATTGTCTTGGTTGACAATACAATAATTTAATTAAAATTAATAAAAATTAATTGATTAAAACTAATTATTTGAAGAATTACCACTACACAGCCACGTTGGCATCATTTTTGATGACTTGTGTCAAAACTTTCAAAGGTTTTTTCTCACGTTTTAAAGCATTCAGTTGAACTGAAATTTTATATACACGATTGTTTTGGATGACAATAGAATACTTTAATGATAAGTAATAAAGATTAACTACTACTTAATGTTGTGATTCTGTCATATGTATGTACATATTTATATTAATTGTAACCATTTAATAAAAAGTAGCTAGAATAAAATTTTTCTTTGTTGGTCTAAGTAGGAACTGACTTAAAAAAATTTTTTTTATATTACTTGCTGTAAAATAATTTTCTTTGTCGTATGTCATTTACCTACGCTATCGTATATGTATTTATCTTTTGCTCTATGGCAACATGTTGTTCATTTTGAGTGTTGTTTGTGTAATAAGAATCTCTGTGTTGAATGAGACAGTTATTGTTTTGTCTCTCGCTAATGAAGGTTCGTCACACAAAGCTGCTGGCACTTATTAAAAATCATTCTTCACAAAATTAAAATTGTTGTGTTTTAAATTCAAGAGTGTTATAATCCTGCATGTCGACTACAACAGTCAGAATGAAATACAAATAAGTTGTTTCAATCAGGAATTCCACAAAAAAGCTTATTATTTTTCTCAGTTAGGCCTCTAAATTATTCTGAGATTATAGCTCTGCTATTTAGAAAATTTGATAATATTGATTATAAATATGCTATCCCAGATTTTTTAAACTCATTTTTTAAATAAATTGCTTATATTTTGTAATTGTTATTTAAAAATCCTTTTTAATAAAAATATAAAAATTCTTCCAAAATGCAAAATTTTCCTTCATAAAAAGTACCTGAATCGTAAAATATTGTATTTTTATCAGATGTAGAAATTGAATACATTTAATATAATAATGAATAAGTTATTAGTATGAATACACTTTCTATCTATACTATTGAGTCTCTTTCAGTAAAAATGAATTCTAAACCAGGGTTTCTCAAACTGTGTGTGTGGGGGGGGGTGCACCCGTAGGGGGTATGAAAACCCTACCAGGGTGGCGCGAGTTTTTTAAAAAGTCGAAAACACAAAAGGTTGTTTAAAAAATTGTTACTTTACCGAAAAGAATCGAAACAAAATTCCTTCTGCCATAATAAAAAATGAAATACACGGTTACACTGATAACATACACTTATAAATGTATCAATACTGCAAAATGTATTGCATAATTGATTTTACAGTAGTAAGTTAAGAACAAGTTTAATAATTACCAGTGACCCTATGGGCATGTCATAGAATTATAAACAAAATTTAATACTTATCTTGATAATTTGTACGGTTTATAATTAAAATAGCATTGTAGCTTTACGTAAAAATATATTATTATTGAATTCAATACATTGTTATTGTATGGAGGGGGTGGTGAAAATTATGATTGCAAATTAGGTCGCAAGTATAGAAAGTTTGAGAAGCACTGCTCTAAATTCATTAGATTATTGAAATATTTATTAAAATGTCTTTTTAACAAATACAATGCATACAACATCTTCCCTTTTAGCACGTATTTATTTAACACATAATTCATCCTCTACCCCAAATACCTCCTCTAAGCGTTTAGCATTATAACAGCTTCCACTTACGACAAACGGAATTCGATATCTAACGCCTTCTAGATCAACGCAAGAAAAATCAATATTTAAACACGAACTTGTCATTATCAAGAAGTTGACGGTCAGACAAACAAGTTTCTGCATTCACTACCTACAGAGAAAGAGGTCGACGATCAACCAAACAAATTAATTCCAAGCATAGGCAAATCATTCAGGTCACAAACCGAACCTTTGAAATCGAACAACCTATTTTCCAACGATTTAACACCTTCAAACCAGTAATTATATTAGGAAGAGGCCGTTTACCTAAATTAAGACGTTTTCTGCGCCTCCGTCGAAAACCGTATAAGGGACGTGCAATTTCAAAAAAAAAAAAAAAAAAAAAAAAAATCTCTTAAGGTCAAGTGTCTTAGAAATTAAACTCAAGGGCTTTTTGATTAAAAATGATGTTTGATTACATCTCAAGTTTAATTTGACAGCATTCATTTGCGTTAAAGCTTAAGGGGAAAAATAAGTTTTTCCATAAAAAGTAAAAGAGAAATATTGAAGATTGGGGAAAGGAATATAAACAAGTCAGTATAAAAAAAGTTTTGTTTTATTTATTAATTGTTGAGACTTTAAAGTGGTTATTTTTATTAAATTTGTTAAAGGGAAGAGATTTATAAGCAAGTATAAGTTTGCATGAGTACGCTCTTCCTCTTTTTATCATATTCTTTACAAACTTAAAAATGCTTTTCCCAAATTATTGCATTTAGTGTTTTCTATTTAAATGGTATACTTCTACCGTTATTATGGAATAAAATATTAATTTGCGTAGTAGAATATTTGCAAAGATATATAATTATATCTGAGATCATTCATAAAAATAAAAATACAACTTAAGATTTAAGTGTTCTGTTGAATATTTCTACTAAAAATATCAGAACAGAGTATTTGATGCATATATATATGATTAAAAAAGGTATTAAAAATGTTTAATGAATTTAATGTCTCTTATATTTATAAAAATTCATCAGTTGTGACTTATTTTAACTCTTGTTTAAAGTTCTAAATATCTAAAAAATTTTATAAAAAAACTTATTTTTCTTTTTTTTAGGTGTGTATTAAAACTTTTATTTCAAGATTTACACTTATGAAGTCGTTCAACATACTTTCCTAAATGACGTCAGCATTTTTATATTTCAGAAACTGTCGAAAGAAAAATTGTAATATATATCGTAAAAACCGGTGTATAAAGTGTGCTTTTAACAAAACAAGTGACAAAAAAATAAAATCGAAATTTATGGGTGCGCGTTATACGCCGGGTATAAAAATGATAGCTTTAAAAATAAAAAAAAGATGAGCATAAGGAAAACTAGATTTCTACATATATCGAAATACTGATTATTTTAAAGAATTGACGTGCCTTATGGATTTAAAGAGTTGTAGTTATAGAAGTACTTCTTTTCAAAAGTCTGGGATAAGACCTCGAATAAATAACTTCACAGCATAAGAGCACTACATACATACGTCTTTTTTTTTTTTGGCCGTGGGTGGTCTAGTGGTTAGAGCATCGTATTCCAGACCTGAGGACTTGGGTTCAATACCCGATGCCACCAAATACCCTCCGAGTACACACGGAGTACGTGTTCGTTAAATCAGTGGGTCCGTGTCTTGTGGGTGATCGTAGCAGAAACCACGGGTGCAGGGTGCTGGAGAATAATTCCTTCCCCTCCAGCTCCATGCCTAAAATGTGGAGGTGGAGATAGGTGGTATCGCCATCTATCGTGTAGAAGTCTAACCTCTCTCAGGCTCAGGAAACTTTCATTCCTTCTCTTCAAGAAGGACACGACAACAACGACATACGTACATTTCCGTTTTCTTCGTAAAAACAGGGATGTGCGTGTTATACGACGAATATACTTAAAAATTAAAAAAATGCAGCTTGAAAGTATGGGTGCGCGTTATACGTCGGATTTTACGGTAAATTCTATTATGATAAAAATAATGAATTGATTGATATATAAGCTTTTCAAGATGTGAAGATATGCTTTCTTTTATTCCACATTTTGGACCAGATACTAATTTAATCTGAGCATGCAAGTTATAATAAGTCAATGATTTCTAATTTAACAGGCTACTTACTGTTAGCAGGTAAATAGTTATATAGTATAGAAACGCACACACAACACACATACACATTTATTCATTGATTGCTAACGTCGCACTTTAAGCTATAGGTGATGGACCTGGTAATTTTGAACTTCGAACAAGTGACTAAAATGACACCTAATCTGGCACCTGCTCTCCAAATTTCAATATCTCACCAAAGTGAAGATTTTGAGCCTGAAACTATTTAATGTGTATCAGCTTCTCTTTACGGTGAATCTTCAGTGGCCTCAGGACTCGAAGCCATGTTGTAATTCTCGAGTTTATGACCATGACCTCAAGGCTATACAGTTGCTACATATCCATATTAAAGTATTTGTCTGAATGAAGAACTATTCTGAAAAAAAGTCTTGTTTTTAAAATTACTCGATAACAGCCTTAAATGAAAACATTTTCAATTCACTAAGTTGATTGTAAATTTGAGATGAACTTTGAATTAAGTATAGCTGTTCAAAAAATACTGTTGCTCAAGAATTTCAAACAATCAAAATAATACCAAAATGAAGATTTAAAAATCTTCGAATTTTTTTCAACACCAAATTTTTTCCATTTGAAACAAGCTTTTTAGATTTTCCAATTATGAGAAAACAACTGCACTTGCTCTTAAGCTAAGACGAAGAAATATTTTTTTCCCGTAGAATAGAAATAGCTTTCCTAAGTTAAGCTGCAACACAAAAGAGAGCAGTTCACTTAAAGGAGGTTAAACGTTTTATACTCAAGGGATACTTTAGAAGATTTCGGTGGATTGAGCAAACTAGCTTCTTTAGGTTTGGGCCTAAGTAACACCAGAAAAGTGGCAACGAAATTCTTTAAGAAATAGCGTTCTTTTTAAGTAGAACATTCTTTGTGGAACGAATCTCAATCCAATGTATGGCAAAAGTATAAAAGTTCAAGTATTTTTAGATACAGCGAGAGAAAATTTTCCGAAGAAAATAGGCTTGAAAGTAGGTAGCTTTTATGCATAGGTTTTTCACGGAATATAGGGGTTTTTTTTATAATATAAAACCACTTTTCTTTGCTGTGGTAATATCATCGGTAAAAAAATAATGCTTTGTTCCAGTTTCCTAATAGATTAAACTTTAAAATTAAATTAATAGATAATAAAAGCACGCATGGATATTCTGTATATTTAAGCCTAAAAATAAAATGCTGGTTATAATTTTTGATTCTAGAAATTTAAAAAATTTCTTATTTTCCCAAATATTTAATAGTTTTATTGGTATACTCTCGTATAATGGTAAACGATAAACTTCGATATATTAATTTAGTTTACTTCTTTCAAATGCAAACAATGAATAAAAACATCCATTCTGTCTTATAATAAGAAGATTGAAAATATTTCATTAAATTTTTTACCACCAAAAACTTAATTAAAGATTTACTTTTTAAAATTTACTTAATTGTTTTATTTCCATTATCTACAACATATTAATAACTAGTGAAAGGTGGAATCATATATCATTTCAATTAGTATTCAAAACCCTAAAATGGTGTTTATCTAAATTCTTGTTAGTAGCTGTTTTTATCATTGAATTGTAACTCATGGTTAAGATACAAGAGTAGCCTTGTTGTTGATTGGAATAGACACTTAAAAATTAAATCTTTCATTATTTTTCTGTCACAAATTCATAGAAGTACTTGCAAAACAAAACTCTATCGAAAGTACTCGTAGTAATAATAAAAAGTTTACGAATTACATTGTAGAAATATTGAGTAAAATGTTTTTTTTAAAAAAAAATCAGTAATTCTTTTTATCACGCAATTAATATTGGGCTAAAATAATATTTCATCTTTCTTTTTCAGACAAAAAAAATGTGTAAAGTTACAATCACATATTTTTTACATAGAAGCACTGAGTGAATATTAACGTCGCACTGTTCAGCTACACGAGGGCTTTTGGCGATGGACCTTGTAATTTTGAACCATGGTCAAAAGACGTGGAACTACCACACCACACCACACCAACGGGAGGACGTTTGAGCTCTCGCGAGATTTAACGTGCATCGCTGCCCTACACGGCGGTTCTTTAGTGGTACTGGGCTCGAACTCATGACATGCCTGCCATGATCCGATACCTTGACTACTGGACTACCGCAGCCCTTCATACAAGTAATGATGAGAAAATAAGATCTAATTTTTTTCTGGATTTTTGACTACATTTTCAGATTGAAATGTACGGTAATACCCTAAACCTACGTCATAGGTGGGACTGAGTGATAACTACATGTATGTCGAGTTTGCGTCGCATATAAATACATATAAATTATTTTCAGTTGGGAACGGAGACGAAAGAAATTAATATTATAAAAAAAATGTTTAATAATTTCGTAGATAACACAAATGCAAAATCGCAAACCAAAATCATTTTGATGTAGGTTTCCTAAAATCGAACAAGTAGTCTGCCTGCACAACGTTTTGTTTTCTTTTGCAAAATTTCCTCGTAATAATTTTTTTTATTCCTTGTTTTGTTGAAAAAATTCACTCTTCTTTGGAGTATGTATTTTCTAAAATTTGTAACCCCTTTTTTAAATGAAACTGAAACCTGTCAAATTACCAACCATCATTCGATTTTTGATTGAAATGGGTCTACAGATTCAAGTTCTATGTTTTGCTTGCTTATGTATTTCTATGAGTTCATCAATTGTCAGCTCCTGATTGTGGAAATCCAGAAGCTCTTGAGCGTCATCACTATCCACTTCTGAATTTATTTGCCTGGCAAGATCGACAACTTCTTCAATCACATTTCCAAGTTTATTAGGCTCTGACATGATAAAAACCTGAAGCCAGAACACTTGAGCTTCTAACTTCATCTACTACGGTCTTTGATGCCAACGCAGTAGCAAAACAAAAGTTCTGCTCAAAAACCCAAGAAAAAAATTATCGCTGCCAGAATTAAATTATAGCCGAGAAATTACGTCAACAATAACTAGACTAAGGACAAAGCATTTTAAGGGCATGAAGATTACACCCGATGGTTCAAGATCATATGTGGAATGCAGGCATTGCCCAGGCACGCAATTGGATCCCAAACATCTTTTAAGCTGTCCTTTCACTGTTGGTGCCCTTTTTAAAATAGACAATGACTATAGTTCGGATCGTGCCATGGATGTGTTGCCACGGCAGTGATTCACGCCTTTGGCAATATCTGTGACCATATCCTTATGTTTTTTTTAATTAAAACCCCTGCCCTTTGTCATACACGACAACAACAACATGATAAAAACCTGGCTAATGATGATTAAAAATATACGAATTGACGAGATTTGATGTGGGTGTGACCAGAATTCTCCATGATAAATCTAATTTATTATTATTCAATTATACTATTCCACAACAAAGGAAACTACAAAAGGAAGCCCTAGGAGTGATATAAAGAAAGCAACCACCTTAATAAGTGCACGTAATCGGATTAGTTTAGCTTTAATCAATCCTAATCTATTAATTCCTGATCCACTAATTTAGTCTAGTAGCCAAACTCCGTATTTTAGTCAAGATGCGTAAGCTCAAAATCTCACCTTAGTAACGCTGTATTCAGATGCTCCGCTCCTTCTGATCTACAATTATCAAATTTTAACTTTATATACTCTAACTAATTTTCATATCAGGGTTTCTTCTTGAGAGGGAT
>BMAV01006694.1:85746-96365 GCA_019973955.1 Trichonephila inaurata madagascariensis
TCAATCCTAACCTATTAATTCCTGATCCACTAATTTAGTCTAGTAGCAAAACTCCGTATTTTAGTCAAGATGCGTAAGTTCAAAATCTCACCTTAGTAACGTTGCATTCAGATGCTCCGCTCCTTCTGATCTACAATTATCAAATTTTAACTATATATTCTCTAACTAATTTTCATATCAGGGTTTCTTCTTGAGAGGGATGGCTGTGAAATAAACGCGAATGCTAGCCCAAAGATTCCCCAAGAGGATTAGTTGGTGAAGGTCGCGTAAAGACCCATCACAATCACTTCTTTACAAATTATAAAATAACTCAATTCTTTATTCGTTACGGTAATTTTAAAGTGTAACTCAATAGGTTTAACCTATGTCCTTCCACATTTTGTGACTTTATTATTGATGGGGAGCATAGTGTTAAGATCTTATTCTTTTTTGTTGAAAATTTAAGAAAGAGAGTAAATGCCAGAAAACCAAACTCTGCATTTTCTTAAAATTAACTGGCCTACTAATTTTTTTCAACTTGTTTCAAGTAAAGCTTCGTTAATTTTATTTTGTATCTGCTTTGATTCGATTTCGTAATTTTTTGTAAGCTTTTCATTTTTCTGTTTTTGTAATTTCATTGTATTGGTTTTGTTACGCAATTGTTTTATTTTGGAATGTATTTTTGTCTTTGTAACTTATTTGTTTTTTGTTATTTCATTATTTCGTAACTTTGGTTTTGTTATTTACTTTTTATTTTATTTATCATATTTTACTTGTTCTACTTACTTCTGTAATCCCCGGGTGTTATTCGTGGTGCCCGGGGGATTATTTTATTTGTCTTCTATAAATAATACAAATAATAATAACATTGTATTTTTTTGGTATTTTCAATTTTTCATTTATTCAGTTTCTGCTTTTTAAATAACAAAATCTGCTTCAAGATCATAGAATTAAAAATTTTGAACCAATGAAACTCAAATGAATTTTTTTTAAAAAAATTCCCTGTACACACACACACACACATCTATATATATAAGCAATTAAAAATAGAAAATAATAACTAATTTTATTACTTTTGTAAGCCGATTATGTACTTGCCTTTTATTTTGAAACTGATCAAAAGAAAAGTTTTTTCGATAAAAATTTGCCCCGAGATACGCACGTGCACGAGTCCGTCAAAAATGATAATTTATTTATTAAAATAAAACAGCAAACGTCTAAAAATATATTTGTATTACTTAAATATTTTATTTTTGATTATTAAATTATTTTATAGATATTCCCCCATTGTTATTTGATAGATTTTCATTGAATTAAACTTCTAATTGAAATTTGCTGCCTAAGCATACATATTATTAAGTCATATTTTGGTGTGATAAAAATGGCAATATAGATATATCATATTCTGAGGCTCATGCATATTGTGATGTTTGAGAAAAATAATGGTAGTGGGAGAGTAAGGAAATTAAATATTTGCTTTATTTACCTCACAGCTATTAATTACAGTATGTATATTTACACATCGAAGTTATTCATAACATTCATTACAATCGAACCTCCATATTACGAACCTCTGTATTGCGAATTTTTCTATACAGCTAACTTTTTCCTGGAACCAAGAACATTTCACGATTTTCTTCGTAAAATAACCTCCCAATAACGAAGTCCATTTTCTATATAATGAACTTTTTCTCTTGTGATTCAATACTTTTTCTCTCCATATTTTTGAAGTATTTCTGGACTTTTCAAGTTATTCTCTCTTTTAACACATTTTGTGGTGGTCATGAACTGGTTTTATTACAATTTATTTACAATTTTTTTACAATTTATTTTTTTTATTTTATTTACAATTAAAAAACATCCAATATATCTGAAAAAACTCAACCTTAACTGAAATGATGCGACTCAAATTGCAAAAAAAATATATTTACTGTAAAATCTGGCGTATAATACGCACTTATTACACCAAAAGTAGGATTGAAATTTACGGGTGCGCGTTATATACCGGGTATAAAAATGAAAGCTTAAAAAAAATAAATAAAATAAAAAAAAAAAATAAAAAGAGATGAGCATAAAGAAAATTAGACTTCTACATAAATCGAAATACTGTTTTTTAAAGATATGACTTACTTTTTTTTAACGAACTTATTATATATAACAGAGTTGTAATTCTAGAAGTATGCTATTTTTACAAAAGCCTGGGATAATACCTCCAATAAATGACTTAAAAACATAAGAGCACTACATACGTATATTTCAGGTTTCTTAATAAAAAAAAGGGAGGGGCTTATACGGTGAATATACATTAAAATAAATGATGCTTGAAAGCTGAAAAGTATAGCTGTAAAGCTTGAACGTATAGGTGCTCGTTATACGCCGGATTTTAAGGTATTTATTCAGTGAAGTAATATTTCTGTGCATTTCGTTATTTGATGTAATTTTTATTATATATGCTTCATAATTCACAATACTTCGATAACTTCCGAAGAAAAAACGAAGATTTAAATAATTTAGTTTTTAATAAAAATAGTTCATTATTTAATTAACTTACATAAATATATAAATGAAGTTACTTATTTATAGTAATATATAACCAAATTAACCTCAATATTAATTTCTTTATTAAAATTTGATTTCAAACACGTGACCTTCATATAATTTTCTTGCTATCTGCTCTTGGACTCGCATGTTTCTTAATTTCAACCCTCATCATCACTTCAACCGAATACTTCAACTACATGTCTGTTAAATTTCATTCCCTCTACAGCTGCCATCTTGAAACTAAAAAAAAAAAAAAAAATCAGAAAAAGAAAACCTTTTTTGAACTTTGCTCTACAAATACAAAATATTTGTGAAGCGTTAAGGATTCGTGCTTGTTCTGTAACAGAACAGATTCTCTCTCTCCTTCAGCGAAAAATTCCATGCTCCAGGAGAGAGAGAAATTTTCCTGACGTTCTTTACTATTTTTTTTTCCGAACGTTATGATCGTTTGGCACAATTCCAGCGGGAACAGCATCCAAGCGTATGATTTGCAAACACTAGAAGATGAAAATAAAACTCGTTGTAGTCGCCGATTTAGAATAGAATTTCCAATATTTCGCACCACTGCATCACCACTTACGATTTCATATTTGTTCACCTTACGCTGTTGGCAGTAAGGATTAGTGTATTCGAAAAATGCTGCTTGAGAAGCTTTGTTTTAGAAACGTCTCGGCTAAGATGTTGTCTGAGTATATAGGAGAAAAGCATTGAGTTCTATATCTGATAGAAGTGTGCTTCAGCTTGATCATTATATGAGAGAACGATCAATGATTGTAGCGCTTGCTCCTGTATTTTTTTAAAATACACAATTTGGTTAAAATAATAATTAAAAAAAAATTTCTGAATTTTTTTTTTTTGAAAAAAAGCTTTTTACTGAAGAAAAGATCTGTTCAGTTTGATAAGAATTTACCATGTATTTTTTCGGCAGTTATATTTAGATAAGGAATAGTTCTTACGGTGGAATAAATTGATATATAAGAAATGAACCAAATAAATTTTTCAGGATTTAAAATCAAACTGAAAAACTTGATTCGATTTGATGAAATTCCAGCATTTTAAAAAATAGATATATATTTTTTGCTTAAATCGTAATATAACATCACAAAATTAATTTATTATGCATAAGTATATATATATATATATATTTAACAGAAAACGAATCTCACTGATTCACTCACTCGTCGTAAAATCTCCAGAAGTTTTTGACCTACAGATTTGAAATTTAGTAGGCATGTTCCGCTAAGAACAGGTTTAGCAAAAATCCCTTATGGTGGATGCGAAGTGTTAAGGGGTATTATATAGATAAATATTCCCGTCCCCTTGAACTATCAGACCTAAAGATTTGAAATTAGGCAAACATGCCCCTTTCACGGAGTAAATATTCGCTAAGGATGGGGTTTTGCGAATGTCGACTCCAAGGAGAGCTGCTAGGATTTAAAGCGTGTTATAGATGACAATTCTTCTCTTTTTGAACAATTAAATTTACAAACTGGAAAGTTAGAAGGCAGGATCCTTTACTGGAATAGAGATCCACTGAGAATTTTTTTTTTTGTTGCGGAAATCCATTTGGAGGAGAAGGTTATGTGAGCATAAAAGAATTCTACTTCATGTTTATAAATTCAAATCCATTCCTTTTTTAAATCAAGAGATAAAGGTTATAAGAATGTTTTTTTATGCAATTGAAAGTTTAAAATGTTAGGTCTTAGTTATCAATAATTTATATATAAGCATTATGCAGGGTGCTGCGAATCCGACCGATAAATTCAGAGGGGTGATAGAAGGCAGCATGGGGACGATAAATCACCTTAGAACATAGGGTTGCAAACCACATTTAGTCGGAGTGATTCTCAAAAAAAGTTATGAAGGATGTGATATAGAATAAAATGAAAAAGGGCAATCAGAGGCAAGAAATACATTTATTTAGCATGTCTACAATAAGAACAATGCATCACAACTCGACGCCAGAAATTCAACGACAAGTGATAGTCACAAGAATTGTTCTAAATTGTGGCCGCGTAAGTCACAACACAGCCGACACCGATGGACGAAGGATTGTCCGACGCGTTCAAGCAAATCCGATGTGCTGGCGATGTCAGCTAAAGCGACGATGATCCGTTCAGTGAAAACTTGGCTTCAACAACCGATGTCTGAAACACAAGCCATTTCAGTAGACGGCAGAAGAAGAAGTCCAGGAAGCGTGGAGGCCAAGTAACAGGTGTGCCACATATAGTGCATCTCCCAGGATATGTGGCATGGAAGTAGTCACGCACCATAATCGAAAAATATGCTGGTGCATTGTCAAGCATGAACCACACGTTCTGGTACTCAGTGGTCAGTGCTTCGGGAGAAGTGGGAAATTTGCATACGTGCAGGTTCTTCAATATCCGGCGCTCTAAATCCCTGCATTCGTTTCGCCACCCTCCTCGTCTGGCTCATCGTCCTCCCGACGGCTACAATTTTCACCGATAAAACGTGGTTTGCGATCTCATGTTCTTTGTTGATTTGTCGTCAACATACTGCCTGCTATCAATCCTCTGAATTTGTTGATCGAATTCGGCAACACCCTGTATTATCATACAACATCATAAAATACCCAGCGAAGCAGGCAGGCAACGGATAGTACATACATGTATGTATAGAATAAATGACTTAAAGTTCAAGAAAATAATAAATTTAAAATACCTATTTCAAAGCTGTTTCTTTTCATTTTCGTTTTATAACATGAAACAATTAGAGAAAAATGATAAAATGGGATCAAATTTATTACATTTTAACATAAAGTTACGTTTATGCATTAGATTTAAAAATGAATATGAATTCTTCTGCGTATTTTGGACAATTGGCGAAGAACTGTTGTAAACTTCATTGAAAAAGATGGAAATTATTTAATGTGAATTAATGTAATAGATATTGATGTCTCATGTGATGCATGCTATTATTATTTACTTTAAAGTATCAGTACACAAAGTCATTTTAAGAGTGTGAATAAAGTCATGTGAATATATTAAAATTACTGTTACAATAGTTTCAAAATATTTTTCTATTGAATTTTAATGAGCTTCCCTAAGGGAAAATTAAGAACATCTTTTAAGTAAGAGGTTGCATGGAAAAGTCTTTCGCCGATAGGAAACTTGTGGTCCATGGTTGCTCAACGATTGACCATGATTACATCCCCAGCTGCCACACCAGATCAACTTTGGCAACGTGTGGAAGCTGCTTGGTCTGCTCTACCCCCAAAACACATCCAAAGTCTCTTTGAATCAATGCCGATGCGTGTGGCAGCGGTGATCTCCAACAATGGCGGCTACTCTGGCTACTGATTCTGACAGGAACCACACTTCACAGAAGTCTATAAATTTATTCATTTGATACTTCGTCAACATGTTATCTACAAAATAAATTTTGTTATGCTATCTCTTGTCTTTCTTGGTGTTACATTTACGGTGGCCAGCAGTGTATATATTTTAAAAAATAATTCTATTGCTATGATGCTGCACAATATATTAAGGACTAAAATTGTTACTCTGAAATTGACCTGAACGTTTCTTTTGTGTGAATGAGTGAATATTAACGTCGCACTGTTCAGCTACACGAGGGCTTTTGGCGACGGACCACGTAATTTTGAACCATGGTCAAGTGACATGGACGACACTTGAGCTGACACCCCCTCTCCTAACTACCACACCACGCCAATGGGAGGACGTTTGAGCTCCCGACAGATTTAACGTGCATCGCGCCTCTACACGGCGGGTCTTTAGTGGTACTGGGCTCGAACTCGTGATAAGGCCAGCCATGATCCGATACCTAGACCACTCGGTTACCGCGGCGCGGCCATTTTCCTTTGTACCAAGAGAAAAACAACGTAAATTTTGAATGTATGTACAGTCGGATCTTGATTTAACCAACCCCTATTAAACGAATCTCGCGATTTAACGAATTTTCTCTTCCCTCAATTAAAATGAATTCAAAGCCCCCTTTTTAATGAATAATAAACCCCGAATTAACAAATCATTTCAAAAGATGAAAAATTTTGTTAGTTTGTATCAGAAGAAATTGGATTTTTTTGCCAAATGACATATTCTTTTTGTCCGGAACAGAAAAAGACTCTTCTTGTAAGCTGCACATTTCAACGGGAAAGGGTGCAGACCATTATCAGAATTCACAGGCCCAGATGAGTCATGAATGTAACCTATCGCATGAGTTTTCAATAGGACACAGAATTTCTTTCTTATCTCAAATCACTCAACAATACAGGGGATATTTTAAGATTTTAACGATTATGTTGCATGTGTTGAAGGATGTGTAACTTTAAGTTTAATATTAAAAATTAATAGATATAATGAAGATTCAAGGTTAAAATTTAAATAAAACTTGGAAAGTAAGGAGATTCAGAAATAAAAATTTAGGCACGTAATTTCTTAAGGGCCATTAAGACCCTCGAATAAATCACGTTCTGCTTCTTGTAGGGGGTTGTGACGGGCTCACGCGTATTTTCTGTAACATAACCTCTGGGTTCTTTGACGGCCAAGATTAATGGCAAATCTTTTCCAACCCAAATCCAAGAAGTGAAATACAATTGTGAAATGCAAATAAGATAGCTTTTAAAAGAACAGAAGTTTCTGTAAGCAGAATGGCAATTTAGGGGAAAGCTATGTTAGGAAGAGATACGAGTGTGAATTGACAGCCTTCATAAAGTTTCGGAGATAATCAGCCATTGATACAAGGTGCATACCATTGCACGCGCGCCCAGGTGCTTCGTACCGTGATAAAACCTTAGCTTGAATTAAGGTAGGACTAATTATTTGATATTAGGACTTGTGATATTATCAGAATTGAAAGTAGGTGGATAATATAATTATTTAGATAAGTGGTCTAAGTTACGCGATCCAGTTTAACTATTGCTGTGTGTTTGGTTTATTAGATTCTCATTTATTATAATTTATCTAAATTATTGGAGATTTAAGTTATATATTCTTAATAAAGTCATATTAAGAATTTTAAAATTTCTATTCAATTCAACAATCCCACATCTCTAACTCACGCTGACAATCAAAGATATGGTCACTATAGAACGACCATATCACAATCTGTGTAACTGAAATTGAGGAAATTATTGATTTGTTTGAGCCAATGAATAATGATTCTGATGCAGATATTGATAATGAAACTCCTATCAAAACTGTTAAATTTTCTAATGGAAATGTGAAACTGTTTGCTTGGAAACTGTGAAAAAACATACCTTATGCAACAGGATGTAAATGATGCTGTAATTTCTTCTCTGCATTAATCGAAAAAGAACTCTTTGAAGTCAGGAATTAAAAAGAATGTCAAACATCTATAAGTCAGTATTTTAAAATTTCCAACTTACTGGTGCGTAATTATTCACTAATAGTAGTTTTAAGGCCGCGGTAGCTGAGTGGTATAGGTATCGGATCGTGGCTTGCCTTGTCACGAGTTCGAGTCCAGTACCACTAAAGACCCGCCGTGTAGGGCAGCGATGCACGTTAAATCTTTCGAGAGCTGAAACGTCCTCCCGTTGGTGTGGTGGGGTAGTTAGGAGAGGGGGTTCCAGCTTAGGTGTCGTCCACGTCACTTGACCATGGTTCAAAATTACGTGGTCCGTCGCCAAAAGCCCTCGTGTAGCTGAACAGTGCGAAGTTAATATTCAATGATGATCAATAGTAGTTTAAGCTGCTAAATAAAATGCGTGAAATTTCTAATTATGGATATGTTTTGTTTTGTCTACTTATAGAATTTTTAATAGATCAGCACAAAAAGGTTTTGCATTTTATTTGGACCCCAATGTAATGAATCACCTTCAAACAAACGAATAAAATTTTAGGTTTCGATGTATTCATTAAATTAGGATCCAACTGTATATACATGATAAAAGTTTGTAAAATATATCTTTCAACTTCATGCATACATTCATTTTAGAAATTAAAAGGCTTTATGTACGTATTCATGATATTTTTTATGTAATATACATATCACATTAGAAAAAAAATCTAATGAAGTTCAAAGTAATGACACTCACATCTGCTCTTTTGTAACAGTTTGAACACTAATATTAAAATGTATGCGTATGGTATGAGATCCCCTTTGTGACTTTTACTGACTGTATATATTTTCAGAATTCTTTCTTATGGAATAACTATTACCAAATATGGCTTCAATATTTTTTGACTCATACTTCCATAATTTACACAATCTTTGTTAGCTATAATACTTTCAACATTTTTATTTAAAAAAAATCTTGAGAAGAAAAAAATTCTTGAAAATTCTTCTCTCTCTCTCTCTCTCTTTTATTTATTTATTTATTTTTAAATTTTTATTTATTTATTTTTTAAATTTTAAGTCCTTAAATCCGTTTTTTATGGCATCAAGATCTGTTTTGCTTTTCTAAATGAATTTTTAGGAACAATTCTAAAAATAGTCATTACGTGTAATTTTACGTGTCTTATAAAAATAAATAACGTCCTATATTTTTCTTGTGCGAACGATTTTATTTTAAGGTATCCGACTACGTTCGGAAGCATGATTTTGCAAAAGCACATAAATGTATAATTTTCATGATATTTAGTGTCACTTAGATTAGAATACATGTATAAAATATTTTTAAGGACATTATGACAAAAAAAAATTATTTAAATACAATATTTTGGCAAAAAATTAACTTAGAATAACCTTTTTTCCAAATTTTCTCCTTTTGTAAAAAATGCTTTTATTGAATTAATATTTTGCCTGTATATAGCCCAGACCTCTGTACAGAGGCTCAACTATGATTTTTGAAAAATTCAAATTATTTTCAGAGTTACGACCATTTGAAATAATTATCGGCGTATTTTCTTAAAATTGCTCCCTTCGGTTTTCGTAAAACATGGATAAACCGACTTCCAAGTTATGCACTTCAAAAATTCTAGTTGAGCCTCTGTACAGAGGTCTGAGCTGAATACAGGCAAAATATTAATACAATAGAAGCATTTTTTGCAAAAGGAGAACATTTGGAAAAAAGGTTATTCTAAGTTAATTGTTTGCCAAAATATTGTATTTAAATAAATTTTTTTTATCATAATGTCCTTAAAACAATTTTATCCATGTATTCTAATCTAAGTGACACTAAATATCATAAATATTACCCATTTACACGCTTTTTGCAAAATCACGGTTTCGAACGTAGTCGGATACCTTAAGAGTAAATCAAAAAAAAAAAAAAGATTAAGTTAAATGTTTATTTTTTTGAAAAATTTATTAATGATTTTATAAGTAATTAATTTTAAATGTTCTTTCATAATGTATATAGGCAATGTTATTTTAATATATATTAAACATTCTCGTCCACTGTTTAAAGCATTTAATAAAAAATTTGATATTTTTTTTTTCTTTTTATATCTACTCCAAAGAAATAAATATTCAGAAATAAAGACCATTCAATTGCCAAGTAAAAACTACCATCACACACAACTTCCAAAATATCAGCTCACATTCACTTAAAAACGTTAAAACATTCAAAAGAACATCACATATCTGAGAACAAAATCCTCCAAAACTATCTCTCTAAGCCCCAAAACATTTCCTGTCACATTACATTCAGTATTGACCGATGTAAGCCTTTGGTATAAACACTCTTTCGACAGGGTATTGAAAGAAGCTGTATCAGAAGTCTCGCACGTTCGCGGATAGAATAAGGGATCTAGGAAGTTCTTCATCCCTGCCCAGATCCTTTACATCACTTCTCATAAAAAGGATAGGGGATTTATTTTTATCACGTTTGACCTTATGCTCTTCGATCGGTCACTTAACTTTTGGTTTCGTCCCACTGCTGCGTCTCTGGATGGCTTGTTGAGAAGAACTGATCTATTCGAAGACTCGTGTTGGGGGCTCAAATGAGATGTTTTGCACAGCAAACAAATTGGGGGTTAATGTAGATCTATATATATCCTGAGAAATATATGTCTTGATTTAAAGAGCTAATCGTTATTTTTTCGCTCTTGCTGAGTTAGGGCTGTAATTCTCAACACTTTTTTTTCAATTCCTACTATTAGTTCACACTCTCCTTATATATATATTTATATATCTTGTTTTCAAATTTTCAATTG
>BMAV01006694.1:99172-111010 GCA_019973955.1 Trichonephila inaurata madagascariensis
GTTTTACGAATATCATTACAAGAAAAAATTATTTTAATGCATTTTTTTCGACAAAAAATGAAGAAAGAATGATATATTTCCGAAAGATTAGGGTCAGTAGTATTAGACCATTGAGACCAAAAGCGTATTTTTATGACTTTTTATATACATCTTTCACGGTCACATTTTCTAGTCTCGGCAAATGATACTTTTCCCGAATTTTGCCTTTAAAATTAAATAATATTAGGAAAAAGGAAAAATTGAAAACAAAATATAGCTAACGGAATAACCACAAAAATTATTAATTTAAACGAAATCAATACTGCAGTTTTTGTTCACTTTTACTGTCTGTTTTACCTTTCTTTGTTGTATAGGTAATTTTTTCATTATAACTTTTGATTCCTGGATTCCTTGTTTACAAAACAAAAATTGTTTGCACAAAAAAAGGGTCTCAATTTCAGTTGACTGGACTTCTGTTTACATTCCTTTGAGGTACGAAAGGTTTCTTCATTAGTGGTATTCATTTCAACCGATTCATTCAATTAGAACTCTTTTAACGTTTCGTAAATTCGAATTTTTTTGCGAATGAATTGATTTAAAATTTAGCAAAAAGAAACGACTTTTAAAGAGATTTAACTTGTTAGAATCAATGTGAAGTCTTTTAAGATCACTGATTACATTTTCGGAATAGTGATTTTGAAAAAACGTGTAAATTGATAATTTTATTGATAAATAGGGTCACACACACACACAGTTGAATTAGAATATACACATATAATTGTTTTATGAATATTTTTAATATAGAAAAAATTATTTTAATGCAATTTTTTAACAAAAGGAAGACAGAATGACATATTTTCAAAATATTTTCCTTTTATTCAAAATGCTTCCATAACAATAATGTTACGTAGATCCGGGATTCGAGGATTTTATGCCAGTCAGTCACAAAGAACAAGACAGTTCTTTAAGAGCGATGAGAATTTATTATAGAAAATACAATCCCTTAAATACAGGATTCACCAGCAATATTCACAAATAAATCTCAGAAGGTCTTCACACCTTCAACAGCACTCAGAAACAATTATCGGTGTCTAAAATACACGTATATTAAAGATTATTCACAAGCAATCACTCGTTCAACAGCCAAAGTAATCACTAATCGCTTCAACAGTCAAAGCAATACTAACTGATCGCTAGTCAAAACCAGACTGATTGATTTTCGGTGAACATCTCTCTATTTATATCCCTCGCGGATAATTCGAGAAAGACCAACTAGCGTCATAGATCTTGAAATTAGTGGGTTTCTCTATTAATTTCTAGAAGAATCCAGAGGGTCCCGAACTCGATCACCCCAACTTGATCACCAAGTCACCAAAATGGTCGCTAAGTCTCCAAAATGACACCAACTTGGCTCTATCGCCAAGATTTCGCCAAGTTCCCATTGAATCACTATTATAATGTAAGGGACAGCGTTGCTTGTGAATATTGCAATTTTAACGCAAATTAAATCTAATTTAGAGTAAGATAAAAGCATTACACATCCAATTACAAATTATTTACACTATATTACACAAAATTCGCAACAATAATAGTTTGCTTATATGTAGCAAGGACGTCTATAAAAGAGTTTGTGACGGGCTCATCGCGTTTTCAACTAAAAACTTCTCTTGGGTTCTTTGGGGCCGAAAAAGGCAAATTCTTTCCAACCAATTTCAGATGCGAAGCGTGAGTATGCAAATTAGGAACCTTTTAAATAGCAGTAGTTTAACGTAAGCGTAGGACCTTTTGGGAAGTGATTATGTTAGTCTGAGTTTAAACGCATAAACTGAAGTCAGAGAAGTAAGCCGTTATTCGAGTGTGAAGCTATCCGTGACAGAACGATCAAGTCAAGGAGGATACTATTCCACGCGAGATCAAAAAAAGATATTTAGGATTCGAGAGGATTGTTATTAACCGAGGAATTAAGGTAGGATAATTCTGTTATCTATTAGGAACTGTGTATAAGTTGAGATTAGGAATAGGATGGAAAGTTAAATATAGTGAATAAAGTCACGCTTATTTGGCAATACGTATTGTGTGTTTTCTCACCTCAGATTCACTAAGTCAAAATATAAATATTATCATTGTTATTGTTTAAGTTAAGATCTTAATAAAGATATATTAAGATCATGGCAACGCCTGGTTCTTCATTCACTTCCACACCCCTAGGTCACGAATATAACTTAGAAGTAAGGCATCACCCACGGGTGAATACCTTACAAGTTTAACTAAATTTTTTTAAATGTATAATTTAGAAGTGGATTTATTCATATTTTATTATATCAAAGTAGAGAAATTTAACAAAAAACACCAGTTAATATTTCCATTAATCATAACTCTAAAAATATTGCGATTTTTTATAAACCCTTGTTCAAATTCTGTAGAGAAGTCTTAGCTATATACAGGCAAAATATAACTATTACAGAAGCATTCTTCATAAAAGGGGAGAATTTTTCGAAAAAATATGTCATTCTCTCCTTATTTTTTGGCAAAAATTTTTATTTAAATAATCTTGTCTTCTAATAATCATCTTAACACAATTCATATGTGTACTCTAATTCAACTGGCACTATATACCAAAAAATATTCATTTATACGCTGTTTCAAAACCACTACATTGAACGTAGTCTCATCTTAATATTAATAGAATTTTCATTCGATTTCCTTTTATTTTTGAAACTTATCGAAGAAGTATTCTAGAGTATTACGCTGTAATTTAAACTAAAACTGTACACAAAGTATGATTGTAATATTAAGTGGGAAAATCAATGCCTTTGTCTCATTTTCATTATAATTAAAACAATTTTCTTCATAAAATGGAAGAAAACTCAATTTCCAATATCAATCTATTCCAAGGCTTAATCATATTTAACACATCAAATATTTGTCGTAAATAAACCACACAAATCATTTAGCTCAGCAAAATAGCCTACAAATAAGGTTTATGAATGCACTGAAGAACGGATTATTTACTTTAAGAAAATATCTGAATTTTTTCTTGCTTGGAAAGAATATCTATTTTTTGTAACAGAATATTTACTTCAAGTAAATATCTATTTTTTTGTTTGCGTATTTAACGTTGTGAATCTTTTCTCTGAATTTTATTAGACAGTGAAATGGATCATTTTTTAAAATACAAAATGCGTAAGGAATTTTATGTCGAAAAAAATAAATTGGTAAAATTTAAGTGGCTAAATGAACCTTTTGTTTCCTATATGTGATTTGTACAAATGTAATTTTATTTGCGATTTCAGTGTCATATTTTTGGGGTTAATAAAGTACATACTAATATATTTTGTGACGGGAATTTTTTATCATAAGATAATCTAGAATTGAACTTTAGAGAAAACTTACTGTGAATTGAACACTCGTATCACACACACACACACTTTAATGAACACTCGTATCACATTCGCAATGAATTAAATTCATTTATGTACGAAGGGAAGTCAAGAAGAAAAGGGACTTATACCGTAAAATCCGGCGTATAACGCGCACTTTCTTTTTTACGAATGAACCTGAAATGTACTTGCACAATGCTCATACGTTTTGAAGTCATTTATTCGAGGTATTATTCCACACTTTCGAAGAAAATAGTATACTTTAAGAACTTCAATCCTTATATGTTCATAAGAAATATAGTTTCTTTCAAAGAAGTATTTTCATACACATAGGGGAGTCTAATTTTTTCTATTCTCATCTTTTTTTTTTTTTTTTAATTTTTAAATCTTTCATTTTTATACCTGGCGTATAACGCGCGCCCATAAATTTCGACCTCATTTTTTTTAGCTAAAATTGCGCGTTATATACCAGATTTTACAGTACGTACTTCTCTTTCCAAGGCTTGGCAACTGCGCAACTATCCAACTCTGAATGAGGGGACACTTCTATACAATGTGTCATTCGTCTTTCCTCGTAGTCATTGGGGGTGTTGGAGACCGTTCAAAGAGGAAAGGAGGTCAGTGATTCCCTTTTTGTTTGTGGAAGGTGTGATACCTGCGCTGGATACCGGACATTCCTTTTATAACTATACCCTCAACTGCGAGGGCCTTCAGTGGTTAACGTCGATGGACTTCCCAATCTTTCGTCGTCACATAAAGAAGACACTATAATTCGCTTTTTGTTTGCGGAAGGTGTGATACCTGCGCTGGATACTAGCCATTTCTTCCATAGCTATACCTTCAACGACGACGACCCACAGTGGTTGAGGTCGATGGACTTCCCGATCTTTCGTCGTCACATAAAGAAGACACTGTGATTCGGTTTTTGTTTGCGAAATGTGTGATACTTGCGCTGGATACTAGCCATTCCTTCCATAACTATACCCTCAACGATGACGACCCTCAGTGGTTGACGTCGATGGACACCCGATCTTTCATTGACACTTTAAGAAGTTTTTCCCTGCTTGAAGCGCTCTATCCATTCGTGGACGTTTCTTTACGATAAACAGCTGTCACCATAATGTGCTTGCACGTGAAGAATAAGTTCCGCAGATTTTTAACCGTCCGAAACAAAAAACGAATCACTGCCCTCCTTTCTTCCTTGGGTCAGATAGATAATGGAGCTGCTGTGTTGAACGGCCTGCTACAACTCAACAACTACGAGGAAAGACGAGTGACACATTGTATAGAAGTGTTGCCGACTATCCTTCATTCAGCCCTGGATACTAGTGCTGTTACCAAACCTTGGACAGAAAAATTGCAAAAGTCCCTTTACTTTTTGACTCCTCCTCGTATAATTAATTCTTTTATGCATAAAAGAAAATATTATTTTGAATAAATATCAATTTTCCCCATTATATAGACCCCCCCCCCCCGTATTATGAACAACATTGAAAAAATTGTATGTTAAACAACATATACGAAGTAGGATTCAAAAGTTCCCGGACTGAGCCTATAACTTGAAAAATATTACCAGTTAAATTGCTGAGACACATCCTCCTTCGAAATAAGATCCTTGAGCAACAGCACACTTTTGCCATAGCTTGTTAAGTTCATTGAAACATTTTTGGAATCCATTTTTAGCCAAGTCCTTAAATTCATCCTGCGATGCACTTTTAACTTCATCTGTAGATTGAATTCGACGACCCTGCAAGAGACAGGCCAGTTCAGGAAATATTCTGAAGCGGCAAGGGGCGAAATCTGGGAGTAAGGAGGATGTGGCAAAACAGTTATTTTCATTTTCACCCTGTGGTTATTTGAAGTCTGTTCTTCCGTACAGCCGCAGAAAACTTAATGTTTTCAGTGGAGCGGGAAGTAGATCGACGTCCAGAACGTTCGTCGTCTTTAACACTTTCCCTGCCTCCTCTGAAACGTCGATAACACTCAAAATCTCGTTTTCGCGATAATGTATCAATACCTTAAACATGCTTCAACATTTCATAAGTCTGCGTAGTACTCTTTTTCTAAAGTTTAGCATGAAAAGAAAATATTTCCTGAGAATGTTTTGAAGTAGTTTCTTAACTTTACTATTGAACACTTTTTCCAACGAAAAGAAATTCTGAATAAAATCTTAACACCATATGTAGAAGCAGAATATATTCATTGCAGTTTATGATCGAAACTTACTTGGTGTATTAACCTCTTAACTGCCGATTAGAAGTTACGCGATTCACTCTCCAGAGCCACCGTTTTTTACAAAGGCATACGTATATATTTGGGGCGGGGGAGGGGAGGAACCGATAAGCAAATTTTTCTTTGAAATAAGTAAAGGTTTTGCAAGCACTGTCAAGATAATTTTATTACCTTCCAAAGCTTCGAAATAGTTTTACTTATAGCAACATAAGAAAAAGAATCGTATTTAGGGAAGACGTATATATACGTCCAGGCACGTAATGTACCGGTTGAGCGAGACAGATATATATGCCAGCATCAGTTAAGGAGTTAATATTTCTAAAAGGCAAGAAAGTTTTTTTTAAAGACATTATATCACACAAAAGGAGTTTAACCCATACAACTCTAACCCAAATCTAAAGAAGTTTAAGACCATTGAAAGTATATTTACCATCAAATTTATTTATCTAATCTACGCATTATTTTCCTCTTTGTTACAATTCCATTTGCATGTTAGAAACCTATATCACAAAATATGTTTCATACATTTGTGCCATTTACTACATGTTGATCTTTGTTTTCATAAATTTAGCTGAAAGTAATATGTATATATAAATTCCTTATTTCATTGTCGTGTATAGAGAGAAATTTTATCTATATTGCAATTCCTTTTTTCAGATTGTTGTATTTATAAAATTTTTTTATAAATTTCAAGTAGAGAGACGTAAAAAAAAACTAAAAAGTATAAAGGGCCCTATCTTTCAATGGTGAAGCAAAAAGGAAAGTCTTAAAAATTAAATTAATTGTATCAAATCATCTAAATAAATTTCTTTTCTTAATCAGTCTCAAAAATATTTTAACATATCACCAGAAAAAATAGCCAAATAAAGGATTAAACCCAATGCGTATATCCTTATTTTTATACTTATAGTAAAACAGCATAAAAAGTGACAACTCAAATTTTGTAACTCTAACCTAGTGTTGCATGGCACAAATACTTTGATTACGTGTTATTGTTTTTTGGGTAAAAGAGCTGTGTTTTATTTCTGGAAAAGATTTACTCTGATGCCACAAAGAGATAAAAGAATATGGGGGAAAATACTACCTCAGTGTCAAGCTAAAAATCTCTGGTTTCTACCATAAAAGCGTGAACTATTAAAGGGAAAAACAAATATACGATGTACAGTAATAGTCTCTTATTTTACACAAACACCCATAAAAACGAAACAAAGAACAACAAAAGCGTAAGAAAGTTCATTAATTTTTCCCTTTTTTTTGTTCATTTAAACATCATAATGTCAAAATAAATCTAGGCATTTTATTGTTTAGATTCAGTTATATTTCTAGAAATTATATTCTTTCCCTTTTCAGAAGACTTGATAAAGAAAGTTGTAGTTTTAAAAATAGAACTATAGCATCTATATACTTTCTACCACATAACATGTATTGCTTTTAGCTAAAAAGTGGCAAATAGAAACCATAAATGTTCCTTAAATTTATGTTATTCTTTTTCTATAGGACATTATGGGTGAAAGTAGGCCTTAGCCGAATCGTAAAATGGAACAAATATCAAGAAAAATTTTACGTGTACGATAACTTGTTACATGTTAATTTTTATCACAATGCTCTTAAAATTGAAACAATTAGCTTTCCTTTGGATATTTTTGCTTAAATAAGTTTCCTTTTAAATATAGGTAATGAATACATTATTCTAAAGCTACTTTATTTAATAAAATTTCAAGCATATCACGTTATTTTATTTCCTAAATAATCTCTTTTATTTGATTTATTACATAAAACGTTCATTTTTATTTGAATCAATATTTATTTTTATTGATCCTTTATTGACTACGTTTCGTTAGCTCTTTGCATTGAAGCTGAATTATTTTATTATAATGCTGCACCTACTATTTGCTAATAACAAAACGTCCTTTTGCAAGTGATTATTGTTTCTTTTATATATTATTTACCTAATTCAGTGTTTCTCAAACTGTAGGGTGCGCACCTCTAGAGGGGCATGATAACTTTACGAGGGGGGCACGAACATATTAAAAAGTCGAAAACCAAAGATTATTTTTAAAAAAATTATTCATTTAATAAAAGTAAACAAACAAAATACTTTCTGACATAATAAAAAATGAAATTAACATTAACTCTGATATAATACACTTATAAATGTATCAGTATATATATATATATATATACTTCACAAAGTATTTCGTATAATTAATTTAACAATACTAAGTTAAGAAAGTTTATAATTACCAGTGACCTCATGGGCTTGTCATAAATAAATTTATATACAAAAATTAACACTTATCTTCATAATTTTTTTGTACGGTTTATAAATAACCCCTTAACTGCCGATTAAAAGCTACGCGATTCGCCCCCCCCCCCCAATACCACCGTTATTCCCGTAGGTGCGCGTTTGTGAAGTATTAGAGAGGGGGGTGGGGGAAAAAGAATAAATAAGGAAATCCTCTGAAATAAGTAAACACTTCGCAAGAACTGTCAAGGTACTTTTATTGCATTCCAAAGCCTTCGGAATAATAGTATGGATAGCCGTGCACAGAAAGGATCGTACTTCGGAAAGACGTATATATACGTCCGGGGCATTTAACAACGGTAGAGCGAGACGTATATATACGCCGGTGGAACTTTAGAGATTAAAGTCGTTTTGTAGATTTAGCGTCAAAGTATAATATTATTGAATTCAATGCATTGTTGTTTGTATGGAGGGGGGAGCGATGATAATTATAATTGAATATTGGGTCACCAATAATAAAAGTTTGAGAAGCAATGACCTAATTCATGAACACATAAGAGTTTTAAAGTATTTTTTTTTAAAGTATTTAGAGTTTTAAAGTTTTTCAGCGTTTCTCAAACCGTAGAGTGCGTTCCCCTAAGGAGGCGTGATAACTTTACGGGGGGGGGGCTCACGAGCATATTGAAAAGTCGAAAACAAAAGGCTTTTAAAAATTACTGAAAGTATAAAAAATATACAAAAAATAAAATACACATTTACACTGATATAATACACTTATAAATGTATCAGTTCTGACCAATGTATTTAATAATTAATTTAACAATACTAAGTTAAGGACAAGTTTAATAATTTCGAGTGACCCTATGGGCTTGTGTGTGTGTGTTATATAGAAAATTATATACAGAAATCAACGATAATTTTTTTGTACGGTTTATAATTAATCCCTTAACTACCAATTAAAAGTTACGTGATTAGCTTCCAAGTGCCATTGTTTTCCACGCAGGCACGCGTATGTGATGTATTGGGCCCCCCCCCCGGAGAGGAATAAATAAGCAAATTCTCTGAAATAAGTAGATTATTCGCAGATACTGCAAATGTCTTTTTATTGCATTCTGAGACCTTCAGAATAATTTTATGGATAGCATAGCACAGAAAATATTGTACTTCGGAAAGACGACTTGACTAAGCGAAATGTTTATATAAGCTATATATGCCGGTAGCACTCAAGAAGTTAAAGTCGTACTGCAGTTTTAGCATCAAAGTGCAGTATTATTGAATTCAATGCATTGTCATAGTACGATGTACATAGTCGCGATGAAAATTATGATTGAATATTGGGTTACAAATATTAAAAGTTTGAGTAGCACTGGTTTAAATGATTCCATGAACTTGATGAGGAGCTGTTAAGACCGGATTAGTGATGTGAAGACTGCGTAAGACGCATTATGATGTTCGTTGTCTGGGGCCTTGAGAGGTTACTGTAGATGTGAAAGCGTACAAGCCAATTTGGAAAGCAGGCTGAGAGAAAATCTGGGAGTCTGTTGGAGCATCTGGGTTTCCCCTTTTCGTGTTTATTTTAAGGTGGAATATGCCACGCCTCTTAAAAGTGACGTAGAATTATTTCTATTTGGACGTAGCTCGGATTCAGCCATTGGTCCTTGTCACCCCTCATGCGGTTGACTTTGAAATAGGAGATTGGCGAGGGAACACCGCCAGTCACTTCTCTGTCGGCTGGATAAAGGAAGATCAAGAGTTAGCTTGCCCTCGAACTTAAGCAATGTATTGTCCTGTCTTGGGTACTTTCCCACGTGAAACTACGTGACCTTTCTTAAGTCGTCAGTTCCTTAACAAAAAATCGGTCCTTTGGTGGAGAGCACGGCAAACAGCTTTTATTTATAAACTCTAACCAATGTTTCTTACTCCGATAATTATTGAAATCTCGGGCTATAGGACGTAGTTTTCTAGGGGCTTTACTTCTTTATGTAAGTATGGGCTTTAAAGCTCTTGTGCATCTGAGTACTATTTCCTATTTCCCTACTTTTCTCATCTGTTGGCGACTTTTGGTATAACACAATTGATACGTTCCAGGGATGCTTGGGTGTTTTTCTTTTTTTTAATCATTCTCTTCGTCTCTCATTCCATCTCTCTCTCTCTTTCTTTTTGCATTTGGAGATTTTTGTCACAGATGTATATCTTCTTCCCTGCAAACAAAATACAGCTGGCTAAACATGACAATATAACCAACCTTAAAATATTATTGCATAACATTGGGGCACATAATTAAAATTCCATTTTGTGTTGCATGTGCAAGTACAAAGTCTTACTTCGTGTTTTAATCTTGTCCCATGTCAGTAAAGGTCAATTCTTTTTATCCGAATGGACACGTTTCGAAAATTCAAGTACGCATACAAGGAGATTTCACTGAGTAGCTTGATGTACAAAATGGATTCTGACGGAGGAATTCATTGGTATGCCTCCTGTTTAATATAGCACTCGAAAAAGTTATTAGAGACTCAAAGATCAATTTTAGAGGAAATACTTTTAAGAAGTCAGTTCAAATACTTGCTTATGTTGATGACATTGTCATTATTTCCCGAACCCCACTGGCTCTCAAATGAACGTTTATGACATTCGAACAAAGTGCTACAAGAATTAATTTATCTATAAACAAACAAACAAAAATATGAAATTAAATATTTACTTTGTTAAAAGTCTGATTTACAACTTAGTCACATAGAAATTGACAATTATAAATTTGAAAAAGTTAATAGTGTTACTTATTAGGGAATGGAGATAAATAAAAAAAATAAGCTGGCTTCAGAAGTTTATTTTAAAAAAATAAATAATAATTGCTGCAAATATATGTTGTTATGTCTAGAAGAGTTATTTTAAATCCAGCTTTCTCGAATTAAGAACTAAATCGCTTATTTACTAAAGTTATAAGATCTGTCCTGACTTCTGCATCAGAGACTTGGGCATTGACTTTTCATGATGAGAAAGCTTTGGGAATGTTCGAGTGAAAGATCTTACGTTGCATTCTTGGTGGGGACCAAGTGAATGGATTTATAATCTATGGAATTCTAATTTAGAACTCTATAGAATTTACAAACAACCTGATATTGTACCATTCGTCAAATTACAGAATCTTCGGCTGGTCACCTGGCTAGAATGAATGAAGATCGTTGCTGAAAGAAAGAAAATATTTCTAGTGTGACGAAGCATATCTCTTTCCCCTATTTTCCAACAGATCCCTTGCCCCTTGCCGACAGAAGCTGCGAAAATTCCAGGCATTTCCCTAATTGCTGGGAAAGAATTTCGTAACTGGGTGGTCGAGTTTCGGTACCTTTTTTCTCAGATGACCGGACTGTCAAAAAGAGGCTCCTTATCATTGTGTATTCATTTTCCCACAAATCGTTGACGACGGCGCGTCTGAGAACGTACAAAGGTGCACCCAGCCTCGGCGCTTCTTTGAGTCTAGCGAAAAGGAAATGAGAACGATTTGGCGCGGCAGAAAGGTAAGAGATCAAGGGAGCCGAGACCGGAAGGCGGCAGAAAAACCAGAGGGTTTGAGGCCGACAAAGAGATGAGAGAGAGGATATAAGCAGGGCGAGAGAGTTCGGAAAAAAAAGACGGGATTTTTGAAGGGAGCCGTTCGGATGTCCCTTGAGCCATAGGAAGAGCGATAACGAGCCAGCGAAGTACAGCGGTCTCCTGGCTTGGAAAATCAGGGAACGGAAGAGAGTGCGAAAGAGACCCGAAATCGTTACGGATCCTTTTGATATTGAACTGTAAAAGAATATACCATTTTATTTATTTATTTATTTTTTTTTTGATTATTTTCATATTGAAATAAATAGTTAACCAAGAGCTGAGTGAAATCATTACACTAGTAAAGCCGATGGGAAATAGACCTCGAGGCAGATCCACTAAGATGGATTGATTGTATTGAAAAAGATCCCAATTTTTTTTAGGGTTAAAAACTGGGAAACAGTTGCCAAAGTA
>BMAV01006694.1:129827-140105 GCA_019973955.1 Trichonephila inaurata madagascariensis
TTTCATTTTCTCAACAAGTGATTTGCTATTTTTAAGAATGGCTGAGGATATAAGGTTATTTATTGTTTCATGCAATATTTCA
The DNA here is from genome assembly GCA_019973955.1 of Trichonephila inaurata madagascariensis. Classification (NCBI taxonomy): domain Eukaryota; kingdom Metazoa; phylum Arthropoda; class Arachnida; order Araneae; family Nephilidae; genus Trichonephila; species Trichonephila inaurata. The sequence goes on from BMAV01006694.1 coordinate 129,910, forward strand.
TGGAGAATTTTGCCTGTTTTGCTGATATATGTATTAAAACCATTTGTAACTGTCCTAAATTTAACTGGGTCTTTATGAAATTTGGGAGTTAGAAATATATGTGGAAATTTAAAATTATTATTAATTTGAATTTTTAACTTTTTATGAAAAGCCAAGATACGTTTATTTATTTCTCTATCTGAAACAGAAGACTTAATAAAAGCTGTATTATTATCGAAATAATTGTTGATCAATAAATTATAATAGTATTTACATATGAATGCAAAATTTCCTGGCACTTTATCAACATAAACTATAATAAATTTATTTTGTAAATTTTTAATCTGACTTTTAATATTATTAAAAAAGATTTTATTATCTGTACTATAGTTATATTTATTAAGCTGCTTTGTAATTTTATATTTGAATTCTGTGAATGCCTCTATAGGCATACTATATTTAATAGCTATTTTGTATATAAAATGCTCAATATCATTATATAACTGATTTTTGATAATTTTATTATTATTCGAAATCATTAATCTAAAACCAGTACCTTTATTCATAATATTTCTAAGATTATTGTCTTTTACAATATTGAGATCACCAGTAACAACATGCTTGTGATGTTGATCAATATATATATGTGTGTGTGTGTGTGCATTTTTTTCAAACCCAATTAGAATGCAATATTGTTACTATACATTGATTTAGAATCTGAATGATCATTTATCGACAAAATGCGTTATTTTATTTTATGAAAATTCTTTAAAAACACTGTAATATTTTTTAAAATATTTTTGTTTCTTTTTATGAAATTAAAAATATGTATCTATACTGCTGTAGCAACGGCGTACACAAGAGTGGGGTTTGAGGTCTCAGACCTCTTCCATATTCCAAGAGATTTTTAATTTTTAGCATAGAGATTACCCCTGGACGCTTTCATCTACGTATCTTAACATTCAAGCCCCTCCCATGAAAGTGTACTGTACTGTACTGCAGTACATGTCAACGTTCAAAAATATATTAATAAATAAAAGCTTATAACAATAGAATTCTCCAAACAACTTAACAGATTCTTCGAAATGCTAGAAAATAATTAGCAAAAGAATCTTCTCGAAGAATAATTAAATAGAAAGCCTTTTCTCACACACCGAATATCTCAAAATTGACCGATCTAGTGAAAAACTAAAAAAAGAATAAAAAAAAGACCAATTGTAACACCTTTCCATTTGTCCAAACCTCGTTACATAAAGTAGTATTTACTTTTCAATCCCATATCAACCACATTATAGCGATAGCGAGGAAGTAACCCAAATTGGCCGTCTCTATAGGCAACCACCTCAAACAGTAGTTAACGCTAAGTAAAGACCCGTAACACGCATTTATCAAGTACAATTATTATGATAGAAAAAGAAATAGCGTTCCACTACGGATGTAGAGAGCGTTGTCGAGATTTCTTTTGAATTGGAAAGCTGACGTCGTTTGTGCAAATAACACCTCTGAGCCGTTTGCAATCGCCGGCCTTTTAAACTGTCAGGGGGTTTAGTGTCCATTTGCTGTGCTGAGCCCATTGCCGTTATTAAAAGAGGTATTCCCAGGAAAAATGTTTTGTTGATGATCCGGAGTTAAAGGAAAAGAGAAATGTTTCTGTAGGAAAAATGGTATGAGTGGAAAGAAGTCATTTCGATAAATTTGATGGTGTGGGTTTTATTATAGAAAAATAATATTTAGTAAAAATGGCTTTTCTCTTTCATTTTTCCAAGGTTATTTGAATCAATGCAATTTGATGCAATCGTAAAAAATCATAATTTTTTTTTTTATTTTTGTAAAAAAGAAAATAGGTTTAAGGTAAGACAGTGGCCCACACAAGGGGGGAGTTCCTGGGGGTCCGGACCGGGATTTTTTTCCGATTGGCTATAATTCTAAGTATATAATGCGTAAAATTTAATTAAATATTTGTTATTAATGATTAATTTTATTAATTAATGCTAATTATTTATTCAATAATTAGTTTTTTACTGTGTTTTGTACCTGAAAATCGACAAAATCAAAAATAAAATGATACTTTCAACCCCGGATCCCCCTCCCCTTGTAAAATTCCTGTGTGCGATACTGATGTGAGACCTTTAAAATGTTTTCAAATAAATATAAATCGGACAATCTTAAGTATGTAAAAAGAAGTATTTTTTCAACACAGTGCTACACTACAGCATAATATTTTACTTATTATAGTGTTATATGTGCTTAAGCTAGTACATTACTTAAGTAATAACCAATTAATATCTACTGAACAGAAAACAGACCTTCAAACTTCAAAAACTTGATTTACAAGAGATATATTTATATTGTTTGACATTACGCATGACAAAATACAACGTTAACTAAATATAGTTTATGACGAGTTTCTTAGAAAATGGTTTCTCTCTTTCTCAGATATTATTTTCTAACTCTAACTTTCCTTAAAAGTTATTTCTAAAATATAATTTTTCTTTTCTTATCTACTAAGCCTTTTGTTAAATCTCATCCTTTCTTTACCGTTGATTTCTGTGAAAAATGGCCGAGACATAATGTATCTTGAGAAATGTTGGAATATAATACATTACAAGAATTTTTTGGAGGGATCTTTATGGTATATATATATATCTATTGAATATTTTGTTTCGTTATATTACTTCAATCTTTAAGCAACATTTTTTTAATTGCTAAAAATTTGAGTAATTTTCTAAATAAAAGAAGATAATTATATAAATAACAAGTGAGTGAAAAAAAAAATCATCTTTTGTTTTACAACACTGATATATTTCGCGTCTTTTCGAAGAAATTTTGGCCGTTACTTGACTTTTTCATAAAAGGAATTTTTGACTTAAAATATACAAAAGATCTTAACTTCTTAAAAACTTGTTCATAACAGCAAATTGTAAAATAAAATTATACAGTCAGATTTTCATCAGACCATGATCTAAAAAACGACAAAAAAGTATAAAAATATGAAGGGTTTTAATTTCAATAGAAAAAAAAATCTTACTTTTTATTAAATATTCATTATTTTTTCATTACCATGGGCATATAGCAAAAAAATTTTCAATCATTAAAATTTAATATGAGAATAGAGCATTGATTCGTAGTTGCAATTTCTTTTTTAATTTTACCGAAAAAAATTTTATTTTTCAAAATTGTTTTTAATGTGATATAGTTTTTTTTAAAAAAAAAAAGAAGAAACACATAGAGTTGATTTTTTCATTAATTTAGTCATGGTAAAAACAATAAATTTAAATAAATGTTACAGCATTAAGTTCTTACTTTTTCATTATATAATTCCAAATTAATTGTCTAAGCACAAAATGCTTTAGCTTTTCGAATACTTTATAGAAAACTATAGTTTAAATCACGTAATCTAAGCCAATGCAATTCATAAAGAGAAAAATAAAATGAAAACAGCTGATGTGTTTAACATTTACCGAATCATTGGTTTTAAATTGAACTTCGTGTCGTTTCTAATTGTTTACTGTTAGTAATTATTTATTGTTATTAAAAGAGAAAAATTGTTCTATGCAAAAATGGGCAAAGAACAGTTCTACTTAAGTATTAAAAAAACCCAGGGGTATAGGAAATAATTTTAAAGTACTTTGCTTCATTTTTTATCCTTTTTTTCCTATGACATAATTAAAAAAAATAAGAAACATCCATTTCATCAAGGTCATGGGAACAACAAGGATTTGAAGAAATATCTACATTTAAATCGGAACGATGCATTTTTAAATATCGAGTTCTCTTTCACCGATTATCAAGTTAACGTTTATTAGTCTATATGTCTTCCTTATGCATTTCTTTTTCATATGAACGGTTTTTCCTTTGTCCGTTACTTTATGTTTCTTTCGAAGCAATCGCATTTATTCTCAACGAATTTCTTTTGATTGTTCTCATTCTTCAAGAATCACTTTCTTACGAAGAACTTAACTATATATCCCACTCCACATGTTAACTCTCTCCTTACAAGTAAAACTGTACAACTAAGCAAAGCAACTGTGTGTGTGTGTGTGCCCCAACACAGCCTTTAATTATACAAACACTAATGCAATGATTGTGGGGCTAATGGAATAACCCCACAATCTCCAAAACAAAACTCAAATTGTAGAATTATTTTTGCAAATCAATTATCAATTAGACAGTATATATAGCAACCAATTCCCTTAAGCAAATACAGTAGTACCCCGAGCTTACGTGATAGAGGGGGACTGAATGATACCCGCGTAAGTCAGGGTATAATTTCGCATATAAACACATATGAATTGTTTTTAATTGGGAGCGGAGGCGAAAGAAAATAATAATTTATAAATAAAAGAGTGAAATAAAATCTCACTTAATACAAATACAAAACCACAAACCGAAATTATTTTGATGTAGAAGATTTAATAAAATCTAACAAAATAGTCTGCCGGCTCAAAGATTTTTTTTCTCACAAAGTTTTCTCGTAGCATGCTAAATAATTTTTTTGTTCCTTTTTTGTCGAAAAAATATGACGTTAGAGATTATATTTTCTAAAATTTGTGTGTGTTAAGCCCTTTTTCAATTAAACTGAGGCCTTCCTTCAAATTCCCAACCATCATCCGATCTTCTGATTGAATTGGGTCTAAAGATTTAAGTTCTTCAATGTCTTGTTCTTATTGAGTTCATCAATTATCAGCTCCTGATTGCGAGAATCCTACAGTTCTTCAACAAAAACACTATCCATTTCTAAATTTATTTACCAAGTATGATCAACAACTTCTAATGGGTATGGTAATCAATTTTTTTTCCTGAAACATAAGACAAATCAACGAGATTTGAAAATCGCGTAACTCCGGTTTCACGAAGGGGTAACATATGACGAGGTATTACCGTATATTATAATTATATAATTGTAACTACAAACTATTTTTGCAAGAAAATAAATTAATCCGTCAAAAGTTATTTTAACAGCTTTTTCATTCTGAAGAGTTATCCGGGAAAGAATTCACACGTTACCAAAAACAATACCGTCCTTAAATAGGTAAACATGTATGTATTAAAATTTTACAGTCGTTAAACGTTCTTCCAATCTCTCCCTCCTTTAAAAACCATATTGATTTTTATAATCGTAAGCAAATCGGAAAATTATTTTTAAAAACACTGTTGACTTAACTTACTGTTCATTGAAATACAGGCTTTTTTAGGCCACGTTACTGATACCTGCTTATTCCACAAAATCGATCGATAACAATCAAGCTTATTTGATAGAACACGATTGAAATACTCCTCCCTTCACCTTTCTTTCATAACGTTTTATTTTGGAAGGAGTGTGCGTAACGTACGCTCGGTATCCCGAACGAAATCGGCTTAACTTCAGCGGTGGATTTAATGCTGGGTTTGACGTTCGTCAAATGGAACTTGTTCCATAAGGGGGAGGGGAATAAATTGCAATTTACCACCAAAAGAGAGTTTTTTTTTTTTTTTTTTAAATCTGTTGATTCCTCTTTGCGGCATCAAAAGGTTGAGCTTTTATAGTATTAAGTTTTGAGACCGGTATATAAAATAAAATTTTTATTTCAACTTCAATTTAACAAGTAATATAAAAAAAATTAAGTCAATTCCTACTTAGGTCAACAAAAAAAAAACTTTTATTTTAGTTACTTTTTATTAAATAATTCCAATTAATTTAAATATGTATATACTTGTGACAGAATCACAATATTAAGTGGCAAAACACACTATAAATTAACATTAAAAACTTTTTAACCACATAAAATTTGTAATTACATTTTTTAATAAAAATTGAATCTAATTGGTAAGAATTTACCTTAAAACCAGTGTAAAAGGAATATGGGCATCTAGCTAGCATATGATATATTATTCAGGTTAAAATAAATCTTCATCACAAATTTAACAAAAGCTGTTTTATCCAATGGTGCTGCCATCTAGAGGAATAAAATCAACTGAGAAATTATCTTAAACTGTGTGATTAATTAATTAAATTTAAATTAATGAATATTTGAAAAAACCACCACAAGTTTAAAAAAATGGGGTTGAACTTGAGTGGATGTATGAAAAAAGCATTTTATTTACAACTGAAAATTTGAACAAGATGTATAAATATATGTAGGGAGAGTGTGAAGTAATAGTTTGAATTAAAAAAACAGATTGGTTGAGATACTGGAAACTTGTTTTTAAAAAAAAACGAGGGGAGGGAATTTTAAAAGGAAGAATACTAAATTCAAGATTTTTAACTCTTTCCTCGTCTCACTCCCACGATTGGCAATATCTTACATTTACCAAAGACTTAAATTCGAAATGAAATTTAAAAGCCTAAAAGAAGTGTTATCATTGACATATGAACTACTTCAAATCTGCGATGGTTGTATTAATACTTCTACTAATTTATGGCTCATTTAAATTGTGTAATTTTGCACTTTTGAATAATAGTAATAATTCTGAGCTACTGAGAAAAAGGAATGTCAATAAGTATAAATTCCATAGACAATTTCAAATTTAAATTAGTAATGACGGGAGTGTGTATTAACTTTAAGATTCTCACAAAAATTTATTTTTTGCTTTTTCTTACATTGGTTTAGTGTTTTTAAAATGAATACACTTTTTACTTGTGTAATCTAAAATAAAACGAATTGTGTAAATTTAAGTTATATATCGTGTAAATAATAAGTACTTACTAAAACTTCTGTGTTATTGATAATTTGAATGGTTTTTAAATGCAAATAAAATTTACACTCATGGTTTTTTTATAAAAAAATTATCCAAATTTAAAAATTAATATATATTTTACAGTTTTAAAATTTGATGTTTTTTTCTTGAAGAATTATAAATGTAAAAATATTTGCTAAGGTCTTTTGTTTGTATGCTTGAATTATTGAATGTTAATAGCAACTACGTAAAAATAGCAATTAAAAGACTATAAACCTGGCAACAGCAAAAGCCTTCGAAAAATTATGTTCTTACAAAATAATTGTTTAAATTGGAAGTGACAACTACATTATAATACATACTGTCTAGCACATTATAGTTTTTCTTCAAAAAATATTATTAAAATAGTGTTACAATTTAAAATTGTGTTAACGTTTGTTTTTTAATGTAGAAATGAAACAGTAGAGAAAAAAGCAAAACTTTGAGAAATTACTAAAATTGCATTTTAATCTTGAAATCTTTAAAACAGTTAGTATAAAGTCACCTGAAAAATAATGCATTTCAGCATAGAACTACCATAATGGATAAGAGTATGATTACTTTGATTGGAAATAAGTGTTTATACATGTATGTGGAACAAAACAGCTGGTTCATATTTGAAAGTTTTTTTTTTTTATTAACTTTACAGAGTTTGTACTTTAGTGATAATTTATAAAGGCTTTTACAATTTAATGAATCGTATAAACATTGTACAAATATTAATTATATTATAATTCAAATATAATTGTGTTTTGTATCTTGCATCACACACAAAACACATGAAAGTTTTTTGTATAAATTTATCTCTGCTAGATTATATTGAAGATATTTGGTTTCTAGAATACACATCAAATTAAAACAATATTTTTTAAAGAAAAATATTCTATAGAATATCCAATCCCAATGAAAAGAAACATTCGAATTGCCTTTCAGTTTATTTCACATACAAAACAAATAGAATACTTTAAATGAATTAGAAGAAAAGCTATTTCTGAGGATTTTTTTTTTTTTATTTTATGTGTAAAATATTTTAGCTACAAAGTATTACTCGAGAGGGAGGGAGAATCTGATATACAATAGTTCTCCAAACATAATAATATAATCTTAAGCGTAATAATAAATGTATCTTAAATATAAATAATATCTTAAGCAACAAGAAGTAAAAAAATACGCTATGATTTCTCATTCAATTCAGAAACTGTATATGCATTGTACAGTTTAAACATTATTTTAACTTACACTCATAAAAATATAAAACTAATATCAAAGTTTCATAGCTTTTTATTATTTTTCGAAAAAAACAAACATTTTCAATGATTCTTAAGCATAATAGGATTTTTCTGAAGGTATGATTATGTAAGTATTGTTACATCAAATATTCATTCATATTTTAAAACTGAAAAATATATAAACCTATACAAAAATTGTGCAGTTTAAACAAATAGAAAAGATGTTAACGTATTAAAAACCAGGTAGTCATCGAACACAATCAAATTTTGTAATAAAACTAAAATAAAAAGAATTAGAAAATTTTTCCTATACGTATTAGAAAAAATGTCGGTTAAATCATGTTGTTTTTATAATTATCAAATTTTTTATAAAAACGAAATCAATTTTAAGCAGATAATTTTGTTGGCTGATAGCGACAACACTTCAAAGACTCAACGCTTTGAGCGACAACACTTCAAATTTAGGATTTAAACAAAAATCTTGATACAAAAAAAAAATTTTTTCATAAATTTCAATAAGGGAAGAAATAGTGTATGTTGTATATAATTTAAATAGCATAAATTTATGAAACAATAGATGTAATTTGTGTCAAGATCAATATAACATTTTAAATGTAATATACAATATCAAAAATATACAAGTATGCAGCATTAAAGTTAGTAAATTTATATTTACACCTTGTTAATACTATGCCTTGGATAACTCTAATTGAGTTTGCAGAAACTGAATAATATGCATTCCATAAAAATATACTGTTTACATAATGCAAGATTTTGTATGATACAGATCTTCAAAAAAAATTTGTATTGCTTTGCTCTTGATGCAATCTTTTCTATGGTAATTTGCATTGTCTATTTCTGCATTTGTTTCCATTGAATTAAATAGTTTGGACTTATTTTTTCAAATGAAAAAGTAAGAATTGGGATATTAATAATATAATTTCTGTATTTATAAAATATATGTGCATACACGTAATTAAATAAATAAAAACTACTTTAAATCAGAATTTTACTCTTATTTTACATATTTAAATACAGAATTATATATGTGTAACTACAACTATATAAATATAACAAACAATAGGATTTTAAGTACATTATAAATGTTTAATAATAATAATTATTCATAATTGAAGTCGTTAGAATACACAAACATGAAAAAAGAATAAATGTATATATTTAAGGAACAGAGGCCCAAAACCTTGTACTTTTTGGTGTAGAGTGGATTCCTCCGGTCAAAGTATAGCGTTTATATAATGTGAATTATTATTCTATAACTATCTAAATCGATGCTTCTGAAACTTTGAGTGCTTGCGACCCAATTTTCAATCATAATTTTCATCGCGCCTCTCCCTCCATACAATAACAATATATAGAATCTAATAATAATGTACTATGACGTAAGACTACAGTATAACTCTAATTATAAACAGCGCAAATTAACGAGACAGTATTAAATTTTGTATATAATTTTGTACGTGACAAGCCTATGAAAGCCATTAGTAAGCTTTAAACCTGTTCTTAACTTAGTATTGATAAATTAATTAACAAATACATTTTGCAGTACTGATACATTTATCAGTATATAATATCAATATAAATGTGTCCGAATGTATTTTGTTTTGCTTCTTTTCAGTAAATTGATATATTTTTCAAATAATCTTCTATTTTCGACTTTTCGATATGCTCGCGCCCCCCACGCAGGGTTGTCATGCCCCCTAGGGGGCGTGCCCCACAGTATGAGAAACGCTGATCTAAATGATCAAGGCACAAACTTGAAGATAAATCAATGTTGTTGTTTTTTCGATAGTGTACAATTCAAATTCATTTTTAGAAAACAAATAACAAATAAGAATATTTTTACCCTTTTATTCTTTTTCCTAAATATAATTTTATTTAAATGTTTCAAATAAATGTAATAAATATTTTCTTTAAAATGCTTTTCTTTTATAGAGGAAGTCGGCTTACATCCATCCAAAATCTTAAGAGAAGATAACTGCCATATGAGTTGTCTACGATTTGTAACCTGTGATGTATAAAACAACTGCTTCTTTTCGAAGTGAATGGAACATAATGAAGGAGAAACGCAGTACGAGTGTGCCAAAAAATAAACGCATACTGTTTGAACCTTAACCAACAGGAAATACACAAGGAAAACTGATACATGATCGTGACGTCTTATTAATTCAACTTAGGTAGTAAAAATATTTTTTTGGTGAGGGAGAAGGGGGGGGGGGGCTTTATAGATATAAAGTTCTCCCAATTAATTTTGGGGAGGCACAAAAACGCGAC
>BMAV01006694.1:141840-152105 GCA_019973955.1 Trichonephila inaurata madagascariensis
ACAGGAATTTTTCAGGATCCAGGGTCGAAAATACACAAATCTCGTATCATGCGCCAATACGCCGCCCAACATATTCTTTTGATTTTTGTCCATTATCGGAGGAAAAAAGCAGTAAAAATTTCATTATTGAATAAATAATTAGCATTAATTAATAAAATTAATTATTCATAACAAATACTTAATTAAATTTTACGTACTATACATACATAAGGTTATAATCAATCGAAAGAAAAATCAAGATCTATTGGGGGCCAGACCCGGGGACACCCCTCTTGTGTGCGCCACTGCTGTTTCTTCATTTATGCCAATATCAACAGTTGCTTTGAAAAATCCTGATGTTTTTCGTCAATACTTCCTAATAGTATAATTGAAGATTCATTCGAGTCCCAAGGCTTTCCATCCAAATGCCTTTTTAATAGTTTGGGTAAAGATAACTGTTATCAAAGATTGAATTGCATTCATAAAATAAAGTAGGTACAATTATTTTATGTTTGCTAGAAAAAGTATTTTTATATGATTTTTGACGCATCATGGAATAGTACCAACTGGAAAGATGTAGAACATCGCTACATCCTTCGTGGAGCGATAATAACATCATACAGCCAAAAATGGTTAAAAAAAATAATGGTGCTTTCTCAATTTGAATAAAAAGTATGAAGGGGGGAGAGAACGATGTGTTGTCCTCCTCATTTGATCACGGTTTAAAATTAAGGGTAAAACCACCAGAAACCTTCGAAAAATGATGTTAATAAAACAACTAATCAGTTAACCAAATTCAAACACATAGTTAATAAATTTACTTTTCTGCTAAAATTTCCGTTTTTCATTGCTCGGAACATAATTACTCTGAACTTTTGATACGGTTTGCTTTGAGACGGTCCTACCATTCTGTAAATATATATATTTTTAATATTCTTGGAAACTTGATTTTTTTGAACGCTTAAAGATACTACCCCCCCTCCCTCATCTCCCTTAAGCACTGAAATAATCGTACCTCATATTGAAATATTATTTCTTTCACAAGAAAACATTTTCGATCTCATCCTTTATTTCCCTTTTTGTCATTTGTGGATAACCCCTGTACTCTTCAAAACTGTCCCGCGAAAACCGCTGAAAAAAATCTTCACAGAGAATGGAAAACACCCAGGCCCACTTGTCTGCCCCTGCAGCTGACAGACGAGTCGTCTCCCCCACACAGCTGTACTACACCCCTTTCACATTTCCTGACCTGTTCCTCTCGTTGGGTAATAAAATTCAATTTGACGTGAAATTCTAACCGTATTTGCCAGAATGAGACTTCTGCGTTACGAGGATGATGACGTTTGTTTGTAAACAATTTTCAGCATCTAAATAAAATTTTGTGAGCTTCTATTTCCTTAAGATTAATTTTATTACGAAGAAAAGAAGGGAAGATAAGAACAATTTTATTGCACAGCCCACACACCATTGATGGCTCATCTAAACGGCAAATTTCGTAAACACAAACTTTGTCAGTACTTTAGAAATGCATTGCAGTTGTATTGATTACTTTGTGAGACGTGTGATGGGAATAATTGCTGGTATGTATCGCACTATCGGTTAGTTGAAGTTTTCTAAAAAGTTTATTTATTTATAATAAAAAAAAAGGCTTCGTTTCGTTCGAACTTTTTATTTTTCATTAAAGTTGGAGATGTGTTTCTCATTTTTCTATTTTATATTCACCCTTACACCACTAGGTAATACATTGTTATTAAGCAAACGACGCTTCGTTAAAAGTATTTTTTTATTGGTTGAATAGTACACGTGTTTTTTATTTTTAACTTTATTAATACATGTTTATATTGATGTAAATAAAATTTACTAAATAATTCAAGATTTTTTTTATCGCCGTATTTCTTGATTCTTGTCTCTTGCGTAAGTGTAATCTTCACGAAAGAAACTCTTCTATCAGGATCATATAATCGGAATGTACAGTGGCGCACACAAGGGGGGTGTCTTAGGGGCTCGGACCCCCATAGCCCTTGATTTTTTTTCGATTGGTTATAATCCTAGGTATATATTACGTAAAATTGAACTATGTATCTGTTATTAATAATTAATTTTATTCATTAATGCTAATTTTTATTCAATAATTAATTTTGTATTGTTTTTGTTCCCGAAAATCGACAAAATCGAAAGAATATGTTGAGCGGCGTATTGGAGCATGCTACTAAAATGGTAGACTTCCAACCCTGAACTCCTCCCAACCTCTTGAAAAATTTTTGTGTGCGCTACTGGGAATGTACATATACATATATTATAGGGAAAAAACAGTTACAAACATTTCGAATGTAGAATGTCAATGTTCTTTTTGATTTTGCAATACGAATTAAAAATATTTTAAAAAGGTATCAAAATAACTTTTCTATATTTTGTATATTTGAAAACAAAAAAAATTATAATCTTTTATATAGACTAATTTCTTAACTGTTATTTGTCTTATTTATACAAAGTTAACTTAAGCGGCAGAGTACTATTGACAAATACCCAAATTTAAGAAAAAAGTATTCAAAGTTCCTGATATTTTACGTTTCTGACTTTACTTTTCCTACGTTTCTTGTTATTTTAATTAAGGTATGAGATTAATTTAAGAAGAATACACGAAAGAAACATGTTTATCACTAATAAGTTAAAAAGAATTTTAACAGTATTTAATAAGGCTATATATTGTACTTAACTTCATTTAAATACACACGCATTAATATAAAGCTACCAGTTCTTATTTAGAAAACAATTTTAATATATTTCCATACAATAAAAAATGCAGGAATCACCTGTAATAATGAAAAAAGTAGAAGAAATTTTTGCAATTTTTACAGAAAATTGTAGAAAAACTGTACTTTTTAAACCTCTAAAATAAATATTATTAAAACAATATTGAATTTTGCCGCAATTTTTGCTTAGAATTTCGTAAAATCATTTACAGGACGACTATCACAGTTTTTCTATAAAGCATTTAAGAAAGAGATTTTTGCATGTGAATAGAGCTTTTTAAATGTTAATCAATGGTAAAATTATCAACAATACGATATATATACGAGGGTTGTGGCATAAGTCATGACAACTATTTTTTCTTATAGATATGTAAACGGATCACAAACGTATATGTGTCGAGTGGAAGTTTTGCAGGAATAGTGTGTATGCAGAACAAAAGATGATTCTGTGATAGGTGGTAGTAGCACAGCGAGGGCTGTGAAATCAGACAGCTGGTGAGTGTCGTGTGAGATGGAAGTAACTCGTGTTGAGCAACACGCTTACATCAAACAGGAACCTGTAATTGTTCTAATTGCCCCATTCAATATTTTTTTTTCATTCGATTCTAAGCCACACCCGATTTTAAGTAGCATTAACATTGAAAAAAAAAGTTTGGCTTTGATTCGAGTAAATACAGTATATTATAAACTATACTCAGATTTGATCAGCATATATATATATATATATGTAATGCGTTTTCATCCCTGGTGAAGACTGCTACGAAATACACAAAGAAATGACAAAATAAATAAAATAAGAAATGGAATTAAAAAATATTACAATGAAGAAATACATCTAACAACTGAAGCATATTCTTTATGAAAGTCTTAAGCATATTTCCAGTTATTTATGTAAGACAGGTTTGGCCAACCCGCGGCATGCATGCCACAGTGTGGTACGGCGGAGTTGTAACAGTGGCACACGAAGACTTACTGTGAAAAATAAAGTAAAAAATTGAAACGATAATAACCATTTTTTTTTTACAATTTTATTGAAGTAGGGCTGCTTCGAACAAAAAAATCTCAAAATTTGGATCAAAATATGTTTATGAATAAATGTTTTCTGCTATAAATATAATAAAATAAATATCCTTCAAAACTAACTGATGTGAACCTATAATAACCTAATTTTGCAGGCATCTGTAAGAGCTAATCCTAATTTAGATGACTTGGTAAAAAGAACTACTAATTCAAAACCCACATTAAGTAACCGCATTCTATAGTTATTTTGAATTAAATAATTCAAGTTACTCATTTTTATTTTATGCCTAACTTAAGGTATCCGACTACGTTCGAAACCGTGATTTTAAAGAAGCGCATAAATGGATAATTTTCATGCTATTTAGTGTTACTCAGATTAGAATACATGCATAAAATTGTTATAAGGACATTTTAACAAAAAAAAATTTATTTAAATACAATATTTTGGCAAAAAATTAACTTAGAATGATCTTTTTTCAAAATGTTCTCCTTTTGTGAAAAATGCTTGTTTTATAATAATATTTTGCCTGTATATATCTCAGACCTCTCTACAGAGACTCAACTAAAATTTTTGAAATATATAACTTAGAAGGGGGTTTATCCATATTTTACGACAACAGAGAAGAACAATTTTAAGAAAAAAACGCCGATAATTATTTCAATGGGTGGTAACTCTGAAAATAATGTGAATTTTTCAAAAATTCTAGTTGAGCCTCTGTAGAGAGGTCTGAGCTATATACAGGCAAAATATTATTATAATGGAAACATTTTTCACAAAAGGAGAACATTTTGAGAAAAGGTTATTCTAAGTTAATTTTTTGCCAAAATATTGTATTTAAATCATTTATTTTATTTATTTATTTTTTTTGTCAAAATGTCCTTGAAACAATTTTATGCATGTATTCTAATCTGAGTGACACTAAATATCATGAAAATTATCCATTTATGCGCTTCTTTAAAATCACGGTTCCGAACGTTGTCGGATACCTTAACTGATTGAACTTGTAAAATGTTTCTTAAAATAAAAACCTAAATTTGTACTTTCGTCTTATTTATTATATTTTTTTTTTAAATTTCGACTATATACAAAGTCTTGCATTAAAAAATGTGCCATTCACATAAAAATCCCATAAGAAGCTTATAAATAACATTTTATCACTTGTCCACATTTGTTTGTTGGAAAAGTTGGAAGTAGCCCGTTTAATTATTTTTTTTATCAAATAATGGCACTCTTCCCCAAAAGGTTGGCCACCCCTGATGTAAGATAACTCAAATGTAAGTCGTTAACAAATCAAACTCCCTATAAAAATTTTAATTATCCTATGTTATGCATTTCACGAGAAAATAGATTTAACCCTAATTAAAATAACAAGCTTCCAAAAGAGTAAAATCTTTTTATTTTTATTTTTATAAAAGTTATACATATATATTAATGATGAAGATGAACCTAACAATAAAGTATAAGTATAGGTCAATAAACACATACATGAAACCACACAAAGAGCTCACTTTTCTCAAAGCAGACTACTGTTTATAAGTTCTTCCCCTTAGGCCCACCCATATGGATAATGGAGTCATCTCCCTAAAGATGTTTAAGAAACAATGTACGCACTTGGCTGCGACACCACAGGATAAGAAGACACTGATTATCCTGTCTTATCTAAACTCAGAGTGAAGTATTACCCCTCTGAGGTTGTTATTCACAAAGAGTGTTTAAAGTGGATTGGATGTGGCCATGTTTACTTAAGAAATCTTATTTCTAGAAAATAGGATGTTTAGGAAAAGCCGTTCGTTTAATTTGAAAGCTACTGAGTTGGTTTTCTAAAAATAAATTTGAAATTTGGAACAAAATATTACTAAGGGTATTTTTTTTTTAATTATTAATGTCAGAAAAAAATCACAGATATTTTGCACCATTAATGGAATACTTACGCTATAAAGAAAAAAAATGAACATTTTTGGGAAGGTTTTGTGATCTTTTGTTGAGAAAATTAAGAATAAAATATAAGGATCATTAAAAAAAATATACATGTAATATTTATAAATATTATTTTCAGAGGTACAGCTTTGTGCTTGCTATCCTTAAAATCTTTAATAAAAAATCAGTTTGTCACACTTATGTAAAAGATTTTTTTTAAAATTCTATGGGAAATAAAAACTACTTATTTCAAATCTATGAATACAATATCTGCTTTAAAATTATCGGTACACTTTCAAGAATAACAATTAGCGATTATGTGAAAATTTTTATGAATTGATTGCTAAAATTCTATATAATTTGAATTTTATTCATTTTATACATTTTAAAAGGATAGCTAACATATATCAAAATAAAATAATTCAAATGTGTTAAACTTATGTAATTTTAAAAAGAATTAATAAAAAGGAAGAAAATTTGTATTATTGTAAGATAAATTTACACGTTACATAAGATGAAACAAATAAACTATTCAGAAGAAATAAAATTATGCAATAAAAGTATTTGTAATGGAATAATTAAAAAAAATATGTTTTTCTTCATTTTCACATTATTTTAAAAGTATAGTTTTGATAATTATTTTAAATAAACTGTAATTTTCTTGTGATAAAGAAAATTAAATAAGATATTTTTTCTATTTGATGAGACTTATTTACGAAGTTTACGCGTGCTTGTGTTTTTTTTTTTTTTTTGTTTGTTTAATAAAAGAAATTTTGAATTAATTTTACACGAGAAGGATATCACATGCTCAAATATAATAAAAAAAATCAATGGGCAAAATATTAATAAATTATATTAAATTTTCATATTTTATGAGAACTTCCGAGATAAATGAAAATATTTTGCTCTTATATTAGAATGCTTGATAAAAATAGTAAATAATTTTTGATATCTTTAAAAAAGTACAAGTTTTTCTGATATAACATTAAAATTTTTAATGGTTATTTAAAATTATGTCTTAAGTCATATTTTAATTGTAATGCAACATACTAAAATAACGTTATTGTTTTATGATCGTAACAAATAAACAAATTATTTAATTGGTGTGCTTAACTTTAAAAGATGTTCTCCATTATATCTTCACAGTGAAAAGTGACTCATAAGAAAACACATCAAACACCGAAAGTAAGAAATAGTGCAAAATGTTGTTACGAAATGATGATAGATGAACATTACTGATAAGCTTTCTCTCAAAAAATTGGTTTTTCTACCATTTCCTAAAATAAAAAGAAATATGAACTTATATAAATTACTCTAAAATTTTAAATTTTCTCTCTCTTCTATTAAAAGTTAAAAATATTTTATTTATCTTTTTATTCGTAATAAAAATCTTTAAAAAGAATAAAATAACTACAAAATTCCAAAAAGTAAAATTCTTGCACTAAAAAACTTAGGTATTGCTGAAATACTTTCTATTAGAAATGGAAAAATAAAGTGAAACTGATTTTTTCCCATTTCTCTCAAAATTAGCGAAGAAAAATTTTAGTTAAAATAATAATGAGGTAATTAAATTTAAAATTCTTTTTTTTATATAAAAAAGGGTAAGAAATTACAATTGGTTTTATCACCTCTCATTAAATAAAAAATAATTAAAAATTTAAATTATTTCTTTAACCTAATTTGAAAATTTGGTTTTCTCTAGAACAGAAAATTCAAATTTAGGAAATACACTTAGATAGCATATTTTAATTTTTATTTCTCTTTAATTTAACTTTAGTAAATAATTTTTTCCATGCTCTTAAAAAGAAAAATACGTCTTAAACATTTTACAGCATTTAATTCATAAATAATCGAAAATAAATTTTTTGATAAATTGTGAAATATACCAAAAAGTGTTAAAGAATCAAAAAAGCCTTTTTGGGGAGGTGAAATAATACAATAAGCGAAAAATACAGTTACATTTTGTTTCTTTATTCATAATTAAATGTAATAAAATTAGGCTGAAGTACCTGTATTAATGGAAAAGTCGCTTTAAATTGCTTACAGTTTAATACAGCCGAGTTTTTTTAAAAAAATTGTATTTTAAAATTCAATAAGCTAAATTTAAAAGTGCATATTTCTTAAAAATTCTTTTTTCAAAAATCATTTTTATATACGCGATTCTCTAATTTTAACAAACCTTAAATAATAAAAAAGAAGACTAGAGGAATAAAAGAAGCCGATAAACATTCTGATTCAGTTAGAATTACAACATGAATGTAAAAGGCAACATTAAAATAGATATTTATAACGCCCGCGTTTAAGTATTAAAAGCACTAATATTATATTTTAATGGAAAAAACTATATATTGATGAAAAATAATGAATATCCTACATACTTTGGGTTTGTTTAAAATGGTTGTAAAAAATAGCAGCTCCTATGTTTACCTGTAAAATAGTAATTCTCAAGCTTTCTCCTCAATTTTTTCCCATGGAGTTACACCTAATAATTTACTAAACTAAACTCAGTGCGCAACAGCCCCGTGGAGGGCCAAGGCCTACTGTGCCAATCTCAGTTTTCCTGACATGCACCGAGGTGCATGAGCAGATATCCCGATCAGGTGGATAGTCTGACGCCAACCCCCCAGTATTTAGTTCCCAAGAAAGCTTGTTACTCATTTATCGACCCACTGAAGATGAATGAAAGACTGATTCGACCTTGCCCAGCCCGGGCTTTCAATCTCGGACTCGTAACATGGAAACGAGATACGCTACCACTAAGCCACTGGGCTTCAATAATTTACTAAAGAGTGTAACAAACTGCGGTGTTTCTAAATAGTGATTCTTCCCCCCATTGGTACTGCGCTGAATGACATGTATAGTTTATATAACTGAGCTTATACTTTATTTATTTTCAATTATAACGAGATGACTAAATCAAATCCTTAAGTCGTTTATTTGAACTTTTTCTGTTGGCTTGGAATAATACTGTTGGCAAAACACTGTTTCCATCATTTTATTTCAGAATTTTTTGCTCGATGGATATATTCTAAATTGCCAAATTATTATTGTTTTCTTGATATGTTAAAAGTCATTTATGTAGAACAGAATACCTAAAATATAGTGCTAATATCTTTATTTCAAATACAGGTACTAATCTAACGCATTTTTTTTCTGATATTATTTGTCACAGCGTTTATCATAAACAAATATAGCTATTTTAGTAATTAATAATTAAAATACTGTTTAATTAATAGCTTTCGTATAAATAGATGGTTTTAACTTAAATATCATCACAATTTACAAGTAAATGCTATGATATTAAGAATAATATTGCATTAAAAAGATTTTTTAAAGCTATTTGTTTTTCTCTCTTCCGGTCAGGATTACTATAGTATGTTTTAAAAAAATTCATTCATCCCAAAGGGTTTTGCACAGTTTTGACATACTTAGTACTTACTCAGTGGCGCATACAAAGGGGGGGGATCATCGGATCCGGACCTCCCCCCCCGAAGCCCTTGATTTTTTTCCAATTGATTATAATCCTATGTACACAAAATTTAATTAAGTATTTGTTACTAATAATTAATTTTATTAATTAATGCTAATTATTCATTCAGTAATTAATTTTATTAATTAATGCTAATTATTTATTTAATAATTAATTTTTTAATGTTTCTTTGTTTCCGAAAAATCCAAAGAATATGTTGGACGGTATATTGAAAAATGATACGAGAATAGTAGACTTTCGACCTTGGACCCCCCACCTTAAGAAATTCCTGTGTGCGCTACTGCACTTACTATAATACTTTAAAATAAAAATAAAAAAGAAGAGTCAAAAGTAACACAAATAATAAAGAAGAAACTGATCTTTTGAAAGCTTAAAGACAAATTGGAATACAATATAAAAACTAAAACAAAATGAATTACACGAAGAAAGAAAACAAGCACATATTTTCATTGCAGTGTGTTAAATAAACATTTAAAATTATTTAAATATATTGCTGAAAAATATAATGTATCATTAAAATAATTATTCCCCCTTTAGTAGTTTTAAAACTAAGGTTTATATACTTATTCTCAGAATTATTGATTTTTTATGTTTTCACCCAAAACCCATTACGTGAAAAAAAAAGAAAGAAAAATAAAGAAATCAAATCTCAAGGAAATTAAAAAGTTGTGTGCATGAAACAATAGATCATAGCAAAAAAAAAATTTCGGACAATATAGTAATAGTAAATAGACTATTTCGATTTTAAATTATAGATGGTAAAAAATAAATGTGTCAATTTTGATTATTTTTAAAATTAGAAAACGTTCTAAATTCGTCAATTGCGTTAAAAATTTTATTAACATATGGTATGCTTATTTTAAAATACTTCTGTTACAAATTATTCTATTAAAGATGGTCGAAAAACAAATATTTATTTTTTTTTAAAAAAAGAAACTTATTTAAAAATTTAAAAGTTAAGCTGGAAGTGTATCAAATTATAATGGTTGTCTTAAAGCTAAATTTAGCTCTATTTTTTTTCAAGTATTTTTAAGCAAATTGTAGACTTTTCACAGAATGACTCACATGCAGTGGCGCACACAAGGACGGGTGGGGGGGGGGGGGG